>CABFPE010000780.1:151848-182486 GCA_900660155.1 Hofstenia miamia
CAAACATACAAGAGGAGCATCTAATGTGCTTTCTGGCCAAATTTCAGGAAGATGCAATTACAAACGATAAAGTTTCATCAATTTGAGTTTAGAAATAAACGCATTTTTAGACAATAAAGACTAACAACTGAAGAAACCTCCGAATTTCTGATGTTTTGGAATATTTATATATAATTGGAGGCAATATTTTCATCATGTTTTTTAAAAACCGCTGTTACATGAGCTTTTTTAGAACATCTGGAAAAATTTTTGTTTTGATGCACTCATTGAAAATTGGTCAAGTATAAAACTTTAAAATTTTAACACCTCTCGGGCACTCAAGAGTTGTGTTTAAGATCATAGTCTGCCTTGCTAAGGGCATTGCTAGGGAATTTTCAAGGGATACCATTTTATTAGAAACCGTTTATACATGTTAAGGCATAAGTTCGTAAAATATTTAACCTCAAATTTAGCTGCAAGTTTCAGGCCCCTAAAATTACATAGAACACAAAGCTATATAAAAATTGCAAATCATGGTGATTCTTACCCTGTATCTATCTTAAGCAAACATGATCATGTTCTAAAAGCAATTGCTTCGAAAATTTTCAGATAATTTAGCACCTCAAACAGTATAATAAGATGATTATATAAGCTAATAATTACAATTAGAAACTGTTTCGCATCTGAGTATCTTTATGAAATTTAAAAACATACATACAAATGCAAACAGTACAGAACAATCTATGCAATAAATCTCACTAAAATGACTTCAAGAACGAATTGGGGCATAATTGCTCATGCAGAATTTTTATCCGTGTTAAGTTATTTACTTTCAGTTCCATCAGTGAAAAAATACTTCCTCCATGCATGTAAAGGACATCGCAATGTTTCCAATTGCTCGTCAATCTATTCAAATGAAATCTGAACCGCGTAAATCCATGCTTCCATACATTCTAGGCTACAAAGATGTTAAACTACTAAAGAAATTAACCAAAATTCCGACACCTTCCCCGTATTAATAATACTTTTTGAACTTTACCTTTTGCAGCAAGGATTACAAAACAAAACGCCGTAGACAACAGCCGCTATCATTGGAGCTGATTAATTCCAGGATAAAAAGTACTTAGTTGCTGATGATGTATCTTAGTGTTAAGATTATTCTTTCAATGGAATGCAAAACTGAATCCTGCCTGGGATACGCCATGCGACATTAGTCAGTAAGCTACTTAGAGCTTTCTCTCTCGAAACTGCTAAACAGTAACTCGTATCGAATGGTTACTTTCTAAGAAGTGCCGAGGGCAGCTTAATTTGATCAATAATCAGTAAGTACACTTTGATTCAAGTTTTCAATATATAAGCAAAAAATTCTGCTGTCAGTTTTTAAAAATTGGAGTTCCATCCTTTAATTTTAATAAAACTTAGCTAATGGTAGGAAGGAACAATATATAAATGTACGGAAAACAAAACGTTTATTATATATCATTCAATTAAACATGAATTGATCCCCGCTGACTATTCTATTCAAACTATTCAAAACATGGCTGTCTTACTTCATTTGGAGTCACTAAGTGAAGCTCTTCCTGCAGATACTAAACAGAAGTGGGCAAAATATTTTTTATTTTCAGAAAGCATCGGTACCAGTGTATCATTTTCCATGCCTGCACTTTTATCGCCTAAATATGTCTGAAAACCCAAACACCCGAATGCGCAGAACAAAAACATATTATAGCTAAGTATTCTAACTTTCTTCGAAAGTAAACATTGACTTTCTCATTTAAAAACATGAATAAATATAACAGAAGTTTCACATAGTATTTTTAAAGCCGATCCTATCAATTAACAATGATAATTTCAATGAATTTATAATCTTCAATTTTTTCTAACTCACTGCTGAAAAAGTACACAACCTTTTTTTTAAAAATTCCCCAGTACTCTAACCCGATACCAGAATAATTCCTTCTCAACTAATAGCCACTCAATGTTCATCTAAGAACACATTTTTTTTCTCTAAAGTGTAGATATTTAGTATTTTCATCATTGATCTTAATTAATAAATTGACGCACTTTTGTCATTTGTTGTTTAAATGCATTGATTGTCGTCGGATAAGAGCATTTGTCAATGTACTTAACAAACAAACTTTGATAAAATACCAAAAACTGTCTTCAAGAGGTATGCTATTCATGTAAATTCGTTAAAAATGTGTGATACATACTGGTAGATTTCAATAGTTGATTCTCCAAAAATGTCAAATATAAAAATTTTTCCTCATTATTAAATTCATTTTTCCACTAGTTAATCTGTAGCCTTTTCTAAATCTACAAAAACATTTACATGTAATTAATGTGTCATTTTAAAATCATACACATATATCGTTTATATGAAAAAAATCCCCATTGCTTAAGCAAATCAAATTCGACTGAATCAATGCTTTGCTAAATTCCAAATAAGTTTACGCCGCACCTAAAACAAATCTACGTAGAGCATTGGTGTATTTATTATAGCTAAGCCAATAATTGCTTTCGTTTTGGTCGTTACTGTTCAATGCGTAAATTTAGTATATTATTACGTAACTTTCAGGTGAGTGGAATTGGTATTTTCTTAAAATGTATTTTGATATTGCTTACATTTCATCTAAAAATGTTTCAAGTTAGAGCCCAGCAGTATTTTGCAGTTAATGAATTCTATGAATTTTTTTTGTAGTAAAAAAAGCGATAAATACTAAGCAAAATCATTCAACTAACTCACAAAGTGTACATACACATGTACACACATTACACGAAATATTTCTTGCTACGAAAATTGATTTCGCGTGCTATCTTAATACATGGGATAAAAAACATTTTTAGCAATTGCCCCAAATTGGCTTGCATTTTTATGCCGCAAAATGCTATAACTTCATTTTTTTCCTAACTGCAATAAAAAGTTTTTATTGAAGTTAAAATTTCCCCATACACTCCAACAAAAAGTTGTTCAGAACATTTTAGAGAAAGATATATGAGCTCTTGTGACGCCTTTGAAATGAACAGCTGAATTTAAATAGGCTATAAAAACTGCTCTAACACTTAGGTGGTTTCAGAGCAGATACTCAGAATTTATTTACATACTATGTTCTTAGAGATTTTTTAGAGTGCACTCATTGATGCATGTGAAGTTTCTAATAACTATTTTTAACGTTTATTTTTTAACCAAAATCAATATTTCCTTCAATTACTAATAAGTGAATGCAGGCCTAATTGTGTTGAGATAGGATTCTATTATTGAAGATGGCGATTTGCAAAAATTCATTATTAGAAGAAAGGCAACTTTTGGAATGTTGCAAAGCACTACACACATATAAGACAAAAGTAATTTAAAAATTGTGTTTTTAAAGCAAATTACAGTCATTTTTAGTTCGAACAAAATCGGTATTTTTGTTTTCAAAAACTGTTATTATTCTTATTTAGAGTGAAAATATGGCGAGCGTTCCTCAACTGACGTTGTACTCCTACTACCGATCCAGTTGCTCATATCGCGTGAGAATTGCCTTGAATCTCAAGAATATTGAGTATGAGATTCAAGGAGTAAATCTCTTGCAAAAGGGTCAGTTAACTGATGACTACCAAGCAATCAACCCCGCCAAACAAGTTCCCTCTCTAATTGATGCCGAAAACAATCAGACTCTCACGCAGTCCTTGGTTATTCTAGAGTAAGAATATTCATAAAAATGGGCTAAAATATATATATTTCATTGTCAATTTAAGGTGATGACCGCAATCCTTAAACTGTTATATTCGAATTATCAAAATGCTTGTCATCAAATTATGGGGTTTGAGATGTCTAGTGAAAGAAAAACTGAACATTTAATTTTGTAGGATTTCCTTAGGCTCGTCTGAATTACGTGGAACGGCATTTTCTTTAAAGCAGTAGTTACCTTAATGCGCCGTACTTTTATTCTTAATGGATCAGTATGAGAAGATTAACATTTTCCAATAATATTACAACATAATCATTCTTTTAATTTAATTGGCTGATTCGCATTACAATTAATTTACATTGATGTGATATCAGTAGATCAAAATAGAGTTGAAACAGACATTTTCAAAAATCAGTGTGTGATGTTTTGCTGCTTTATTGCAAACTGGTTCGTTTCACTGTAAAAAAATGAATCAACCACTTAACTTGCTTAAGCAAAAGGTAATTTATCCACGTCTCAGCATATAATGATAAACTCATCTCACCTCAATTTCAAAATAATTATATTCTATTTAGATGTGTACTGTTTTATCATCACAGTCTATGCAGTAGGGGAAGAAATACTTTACACCACAGTTCTCTTGATAGGTACCAACATATGGGTCACAAATTTAATCTCCAAACTTAATTTATCATTATTTCTATTTATGAAACATCCACATCAAGTAATAGGTCTAAAGGTTTTTCATACCAAACGGACATGAGCATTGCGACTTAGGTTTTTCTGCTGAAACTATTCAAAATCAGCAAAGCAAGGCAGCAAATCCAATCAAAGGCAGAACTCATGTTATGCTGCTTTTTTCTGTAAAGCATTAATATTTGCCTTTTATATAAGTAAGATGTTTACTAACAGAATACAAGTTTTTTTGCACTAAGCAAACATATTTATTTATTGTAAAATTGATTTTGGTATTGTTTTCATAGATGCCTTATTTGAAGAATTAATTATAATTGATTTATTAACCTTAGATATATTGAAGAAATGTTTCCAAATAATCAAGTAAAACTTTTGCCAACAAAGCCTCAAGAAAGACGCAAAGTCAGAGAAATCTGTGAAACCATCGGTTCTATTCAAACTCTTCAAAACATGGCTGTCTTACTTCATTTGGAGTCACTAAGTGAAGCTCTCCCTGCAGATACTAAACAGAAGTGGGCAAAACATTTTATAGAAAAAGGCTTTAAGGTTAAAATTTTTTTTAATGCCTTTGAAACTTTTAATTTAAATTTTTGAATTAAATTTTATTTTCTGCATCTCTCTTACAAATAAGAGTAGGAGTTATGGAACTTTTCCTTAATACTTTTAACATCTCATGCATTACAATATTTTAATGACTTTGTTAATTGTTATGTATGAAGACTTCAAAATGATTCGGTTGAGATTTGAAAGTACTTTCAATTGTAAGTTGTTCTTTGTTTTAAAATTTCTTAATGATTTTAATTAATTCCTGAATATACACTCTACTAATGATAGTTTTTCAAAAAATTACTTACTAACTTCAAAGCAGTCCATAATTTTGCAACTAACTAGTGAGCAGAGAAGTACAAGTATCTGTTTTTTAAACAATTTCTTTTTATCGTTTTCATAACTGATACTTCCGTATGTTCTCTAATAGACCCAACATTTGCCGTTTTTGTTACTTAGATATTATGGAAAAGCGCACTTACTATCATATTGATTGCTGAAAATCACATCACACTTAATTTAATTATGAACTTTTATTGGGGTGACAGGGGTGGCAATCGCTCCTCCCCCCCCCCTAATATTGTGCCAACTTAATATTGTAGTTTACTATGCTTACTACAACTCATGCTCACAAAATGGAGACAGATCCACGTTTCATCGAAATTAGCATATAAAGCACATACATTTGAATCCACAATTGAATATTATGCTATGATATATTTTGAAATATTTAATTACATTGTGTAATAATTCGAAAAACATGCAAGAAATCGTGAGTTACCGGCAGTATGATTAAACCAATAATCGCTTCATAAAATTATTATTTGGCTAACATAAGCGACTGTATAAAACAATATTAATGATTAATTACTTATGCATTTAGACAGTAGAAACGTTATTGGATAAATATGCTGGGAAATTTTGTGTGAATGATGAACTTTCTTTGGCAGATTGCTTTCTGGTACCCCAGGTCTACAATGCCAAAAGATATCAAGTTGATTTGAGCCAATTCCCTCATATTTCAAAGTTGAATGATGCTTTGACTAAAATTCCAGCTTTCGAGAATGCAGCTCCAAAGAATCAACCAGACTGTCCAGAAGAAATGAGATCTGTTGTTTAATATATTCTAGAATTTAGTGTGCATTTATAAATGTTAAAGGTTACTTTAACAAATTATATATTAAAGTAATCGATTGTGTATATAATGTGACATTGTTAATGGTTGACCAGTGTGGTCATGCCACTGAAAAAAACTGAAATGCAATGACACTAGAGGTAGAGAAGTAGTATTATTAAAACTGTGCAAGCATTCCATGCAGATAGAACGCATTATTTTGGAAAGTGACTCGTTTTTGTAATCCAGTTCTTTTGCCTTAAAGAACCTAAGAACTCCTGATTTCACATTTTTTCTCAATTACAAGAAAATGGTCAATGTGAATGCGATCAGAAAAAATAAAAGTCTGAACTATATCTTCAAACAACAACATCTATTGAAACGCAATCGTTTCAACATTTTTGCAACCGAAATTTGAATAAATGATGCATTTGTAGGAAATATTTTATTTCTTGATGAGGCTTCAAAATTTAAATCGACTACTGTCTTCTTGCCCATCTAATATTAACCATGTGCTACAATTACTTAATGAGCTTGTGATCAGAAATATTAATAAATAATATTAATCTCACATCTGATTATTGGAGACGAGGAATAATTTTTCTGAGTATCAAATTAATTATTGTCTTTCTCTACAACAGAAACGTTTTATAATTCAACTTCTAGTTTTTAATCAGTGCTACGAATTTCTTTGTATTTGTATCTATAATACATCATAATATAAGAAGATTCACATTCATTTAGAGAGAAATTTGCATTAGTGATTTGTATGCTTTGTTAAAGTTAAAAACAAAGATTATTTAATTGAATAAAGGGAATGAAAATCATCTATGGTCCGCTTATATGGGTTTTTTTGAAAAATATGTGCTACGAGCTAAAACTTATTGGCCACGGATTATACTTACGGATCACAATGGCGTTAGCGTTTCAACAGTGTTTACTTGAGCTACAAGCTCTGGTAAATACTCAACTTCACAGTCATTTACTCAAAATGGTAAATGAAGATACAACGTTTTAGTGTTGTATTTAACAAGCAAATATTTTCCACAATATCAGGTGTTAAGCGTGTTCTTTGTGTACAAGTTTATAGCATCTAAAATCCTTAGTTTTTTTCAACATACACTACATTTAATATGTTCTATTTCAACACAAATAAAGTGAACGTAGGCGATTTGTGCTGTTCGATTTTAATCGAAATACAGGTGACGGTTTACCGACTGTGACTACAAGTTACGAGCTACAGGTTGAAAAAGTGGGATCCCCAAAGATCACATACAAAAATTCAATGTTTTTTGTAAATTCATTGAAAATGTAAACATTAATTTCAACACTTTGTCCAATATAGTTGTTGGTTCATCATGATACGATAATGGCTAATAAGGAATACGTAACAATGTGGTTCTGTGGCAATGAATATCCAAGAGAAGAAACATATACACATAGCATATGCATAAGGGTGTATAAGAACTGCTAACAGCATGCTCATGCTTGCATATTGGGATTTTGATTTTTCCTACCTCAATCCCAACCAAGCCTAACAAGTTTTTTGCAATAGTCCCAATTAGGAACATGAACTTTGAACAAAATCCCAATGTTTTGTAGTGTTGCTTACTGCCTATAGTATATGCCTACACTAAACAGTAATTTTATGCTACAGAAAAACAGTTTAACATTGGAAACCATTATTGATTAAAAAAGTATAACACAAAGGACAAACCCTTGACAGTACACCTATGCATTCATTTGATCGTTGATAACTTTCAGTTCAACATTCTTTTTGATTTTCAATAATTTATCCAAACAATTGACAAAGCTAAACCAGAATGTTATAACCATCTACTTTAGGCGCGGTCCTAGTAAATTTGAACGGGGAGGGGACAGTCCAAAATATTTTTTCTTACAAATATTAATGTTATAAAGCGATTATCTATTTATAAGTTATTCAAAATCTAACCATATTTTGCTAAGAATTTCAATGATTTATGAGGGTCTTGACAAAAGCTTTAAGCTTTCAATTTATACACATTAAAGATTGTGGTTGTTTAGGATGTTTTTTATTGATGGGAAAACATAAAATTTTTGAAAAGAAGGATTTCTTTTGTATGAAAAGTTCAAAAAATTATTTTTTATCACAATAATCACACAAAAAGTCCGCAATTATATATAGTGCATAGAATGTTTTTTAAGGAGAGGGCTGCCCCGTCCCTAATCCCCTAATCCCATTGATTTACATAATGATGACGATCAGCTTCAGAAAAAATTTTGCTTCACTACCAGTACAAACAAGGAATTAATGTGAGATTAACACTACTTGAGTTGCTATTGACTCAATAAACCAGTTGTAACTAAGTTCTGCCTCATGGGACTTGGCATCTAGTTCTTCTATTTTCAAATCCGAATTCCGATCAAAACAGCACCAAAGACCATTTCGTTGCTGACCAATAATCCAGTCAACAAGAAATTCCAATTTTTGTTAAATCGTTATTTGTCAGCTAGACGTAAAAATGATATACGCGCCCCAATTTTCTATGAGCTAACATTAGTCTGTCCTTAAGAAAAGATAAATTACACGCTGTCCATATCATATAACAAATGATTAAGACTAATAATATATCAATCTACATATCCATGGTGATTTTGATATGTCTAATGATTGAATAAATATCCCAATTCCAATTAAATCACAATCCAAATTAGAATTCCAATTGGGATTTTAATTCCAAAGCAACTCTGAACATACTAAATGTTGTTAACTGCAGATGAAAAACAATAGACATTTCTTCCTTTTTATAAGTTCAAGTCTGATATGTCTGCTCAAATAGTGAATTGCAGGGCCTTTTGAGATTCAGAGGGTGTTATCCTGATAATCAAAGAATAGTAAAAGGAGTTCATTATGTTGATGTCTTAGGAAATTTAAGCGTAGTGATGATTAAAACGCAAGAAGAGTGATTTTTCATCATAATAATGCAGCAGTGCATTCTTCCAGGGCTTCACAAGATGTCTTTCCACAGTTTCGTTGCAAGTACTTGCTCATTCACCATGTAGTCCTAATTTGGCTCAATCTGCTTCTTTCTTTCCCAAGACTTAAGGAATTTCTCAAAGTAAAAGAAGCAAAAAACGGTTCCACTACTTGACTCCAGAATTCTGCAAAGATGGTATTTGAACCTGGAAATATCGATTTGAGAAGTGCATTAATCTGAATGCATCTATGTTGAAGAACAATAAATCCTTACCAATAGAAGTCCCATTACTCCTAGAGATTCATTTTACATGTAGCATTTCAATTAAAAATTATGTAAGCGAATGAAAAACACTATACTTATGGAAATTCAAATAGATTATCGATATGTTTGGAGGTGTACATACCTGCTGTTGTTCTTAATGAATGCATACGCAAGTAAGCAAAATTTTAAATTGAGTTAATTTTGACGCATTTGGTACTTTTAGTGTTAATTAACGTCAAGTTATTTGCTTGCATCAGTTCATAGACATTTGATTACACGTTCAATCACTGCAGATGCAACACATCGCTCAGCATCATTTGTATACTTATAGAGTGGATCTCAACAAAAAACTGTTTACATGCATTTCAATTAATTGGATTTCAGCTCGGTTTTGAATTCTGGTGAACGTAAATTTGATACATTGAACAGGCTGCTTATCTATTCATAAGTTTGCTCAGAAAACTATAAAGAAATTATTGAAATGTGTTTATCAAAATATTTATACATTTTTAAAGAATGGAACATTTTATAAAATTTTTAAAGCAACACTGATCAAATGCAACTAACACCAACTTTAAGTTGTTCTATAAAGCAAAGTAATATTGCTAAGCATAGTGGTGTCTGTAGCTTTGACCTATGATTAATTTCATATTTGTAGTATTAATATTTATATTCAGTGATGCTAAAATGCGAAGAGGAATTTGATGGATTACAGTTTTTTAAATAATCTCACTTCATCCTTAAATATATTGAAACTTTTGTGACAGCTTCAAATGTTTACTTCAATGTTCTCATTTTCTAAAAATGCAATTTCTATTTAACTATATTTTATAATAGTCCTAGTTTCTGGCTTCTCATGAACTCTTGATCATCACCATAAGTTGAAAATTTACGGATTGTGACTGTATGCTACAAAAATTAAAAGAAGAAACTATATTCGAACTTCCATTGATAAAACATTAACAATTGTTTTCATAAAATAATTAGTTTGTCTTTTGTTAGCCGTGGATATTTGCCAATGGCTTGTGCTATTTTACAAGTTCAGTAATACGTTTTAATTTTTATAGTGTCTAATATTCGACTTTCTGATTAGAACCAATGTGCAATGCTTTGAATTTTGAAAAGCATAGGAATTGAATATCATGTGAACAGGTATTAATTTTAAAATGTACATAAATTAACATAATGATGTCATTCTTTTAATACAACATTTTAGTTCGGACTTTTCAATCCCTCAATTTGCACATGTTGTTTTAAGCAAAGATTATTATTTAGATTAATATACCAAACAGGTAACTATCTCTCACAGACATGGAAACGGTAACCTCAATTGGTGACCATGTTCGGTCCTTTTCCAGTCACCCCTGACCGGTGACAGGTGTTGACCGGTCCGGTATCAAGATACCGGCTTTAGCAGGTCAGCACATTATAAAGTAGTGTTTTTAACGCTTTACCTAGTTTCACTGAACATGCATTTATTGGTTCAATTCTATTTTTGACCGGTTGCGACTGACATTGTTGTTTTAGATCCGTTTTTGCATTACATAATTCATTTGTACAGTTGAAAGTACGTGTACTGAACGCATACGCGCTTTATTATTCGGATTAACACTAAATATCTCATATTTCATTGAACCCTATAACTCTCCTGTTAGTGACAACTGTCACTCTTTTTAGATAGGTCTATGTCTTTAAGCTATTTGAACATCATTTTCTTTGAATTTTTGTTATATTTAATCTTACTCATTAAAATACTATCTGTTTCTTCAATAAACTTTAGGGATTTTTCAATGGTGACAATTGTCACTAGCAAGGCAGTTAGTCAGATCAAGGTTGTTCTAGGGTTAAAGGTACAAAACAAAAAATCGAGACCTAATGCTTTTAATGTTGCAAATTTCAATAATGTTTTTTGCTTGAATTTTTGTAATCCTATGTAAATAATTATTCCATGATAGATTTTAGTAATTAATGGCACGCTGTGATTATTCCAAACATGTGATGATTTTAAATCATAATTTTAAGCCTAATTAATAAACAAGTTTTAACGCCTGTGATTATCCCGAAATCAAAGTAATCCCGTCAAGGTAAAAATTCCTCCTCTAGTAGTTAGTTGAGCATGACGTTTACTCTGAAATTGTAATCTTATAATGAATTATGGGATCTTATTTGTTTGTGCATTTAACCCTTAAATACCCAAAATATTTGGCAAACGCAGCACCCCATCAGGGGTAAAAAATTGACCCATATAAAATCAATGTATAATATTTATTTTTGAGTTTCAGTTGGTTGTATTGTTAAGGATTAATACAAGTTAAGCATGTGACACTCTTTTCAACATTGCAGTGCTGTTTGGACAAAAATAAATACATTTCCAGTAGTTTCATTTTTGCATTTCTCACATCTTTGAATCATGTTTAGGAAATGAATATCAAAGCTCCTAAGTTTTGTTGTATACTAAGTTATAAATTTTCAAGGCTTTGCAAATACCACTACTTTTGCAGCATAAACACCGAAATTGTTCTTGCACCCAGTGATCTGTGAGTGAAGTTGTGATTTTTGCGAAATATTTCTTGGACATAAGGCAAGAAAGACAAATAAAAGGGCAATTTTCTGAAGTAATTTGTAATCAGGTCTCAAATGGCCACTCTTCTTTGTCTTTCTCAGTCCATAATCAACAGTTTTTTCTTTTCATCATCACAGACAGCTTTCCCAAGTGTTGTATTGACATTACAATTACATTTTTTGATTCTTTATTTCAATAGCAGACCCCAATAAGAAAAATGCAAAAATTGAGGAATTTAAACAGCAATTTCAATTAGAAATTTATACAACATATTCCGTTAAAAAGTTATTAAATCTTATTGAATAATCTATAGACTTTTAGCTGCAGTATTCAAAATTGCGGCTGGGTCCAAAATGGACCCCACATTGGTATTTAAGGGCTAAAGGCATATTGTAGAGATGCAATTTTTGCAGCCAAAAGGCATGCAAGCATATATTTTATACGTTTCAATTACAAAATCGGAAAAAGTGATATTTTAAACAAAAAGGGTTTAACTCATTGCAGCGGACAAAACTTAATACTGAATTTTCATTGAACAATGTTGTTTTTGTCCAGCATCTTGTTGCAATTATGAGTACGATTAAATGAGTTTTAATTAAGATAATTTTGCCAATTATCACCAATACTTGTGATCCATAAACTACAATGGAATTCCAAAATCTTGATATCTGTTAAATTGCACACTCAAATGCCCCATTAAGTGCTCGCTGAGACATGCTTAGGAAATTGAAGTTTGCTAACCTCGCAATATTTCTACCTCATCGATATTTGCTAAGTAAATGTGACTACGACCATCCTGTGCAAAATGTGCTTAAATGTAAATCTTTCATTAATTGCTGAACACCACCAATTAAATGGTATGTTATTATGTCCTTTTTGAAATTGTAAATTGATTAGAGCGCTGAAATGTTGGATAAACGGACTTTTTGAAGTGTGCAATGTTCTAATCATTTATTTTGTAACATTCAAGCGAGTGTTTTAATATTGTGCACCTCTTATTTACATTGTTGGATGATTATCTGTGAGGCTGTGAGCTTCCGATAAAGAGAACATTTAAAAGCTTTACTTGACGATAAATAATACCGCAATTGCGTTTATCCATTTTTTTGATAATTTCTATATACATCTTGTTCATCAAGCAAAGCTAGTCAACCATTATTGAATGATGTATACAAACATATATGTTGGGAAGGTAAATTCTATGACATGATTTGATTAAGAGTTCAAGTGCAAAACATTGTTGCATTTGTAAACATTGAAGTAGCAATATTTATTCAATATTGGGTGATTACGTCTACGTGATTGACGAACATAAAATACAAATATATGTATTGGGTAGTGGATATACTTAGACGTTTGGAGCCTCCAAATTGCTAACATTGCTATTTGTTCGTGAACAACTGAAATTTAAGCGGATGTTACACAATGGGCTTTTGCCCTAGAGCAAAACACTTAAGTTAAATGCACTCGGTGTAACATCTATTTCCGCGCAAGATAATTGCCTGCTAAGGTACAAACTATTAAATATAACAATATTCTATTTCAAAGCTTGCACCGATCATTTTAATTAATTCCTCAATGCTTAGTTGTAGGAATAAGTTGATTTCATGATGAATTAAACGTTTTAATTAGCCACATTGAAATTGATTTCAAACTATCAGACACCCGAGATGCCAAATATTGAGACACAATGTTTAAAAATAGCTTACTTTACAGATAATGAGCGTTTTAAAAATGCTTCATAAATATATAATCTCAAAATATTAATATTTAAAAAATCTTAGAATATGGATATTAATTAGACTATTTTGGTTCAGAACTTTAGTAATTCTTTGACATATTCCTCGTTTTTTATATATTTTCAGTAAAGTATTAGTTATAATTTTGTTAAAACAAACCCTTAGAACTTGCTACAATAAATATTTCACAGGTTTGTTAAAAAATTTAAATATATACACTTACATACCTGCAATATGGGTCTCTTCGAAAGTCAGATTCTTTTCAAACTGAAACGAATTGTAATTCATTATAGTTTAAGAAAATTCATTACTGCGTTTAGAATGGGTGATATTATATTTCGATAATCCAGTCGTAAAAGTCGTCATCCCTAAATTATAAATGCATTTTTCTCAATGTTTGATAAAACTTAAACTTATATTTAATGTACCCTACTACAAATTACTACTTTGGTGTTTGTCTACCTGATTGCATATTATTTTCGAGTGAAATTAGTGGAATTGTATTTAATTACTATTTTCAATTATTTATTTACATCTTGAAAATCCGATATAAGATAAAATGCAATTGGTACAATTTGGGAATAATATTGAAATTGCGTACAATTATTGCAGCAATTTTTTTTTGAACTTTGAAAGTTTACATATTTTCAAATTGTTACCGAAAAACAACAGTGCATTCAATTGTTTAATACCCTGCTTTGACAAGACCTTCAGTACTCCAAGACCCTGCTAACTTTAAGATGAAATATTTTATGCAATCACAAAGTTTTAAGTAAGTTCCCCAATCCCATCAATATAATTGATGTAACATGAAAGTTTTTAGTGGATATGTATATTTATGGCAAGATAAATTAACTAATGTCCATATTTTAGCAGAAACGTAGCTGTTTTTATTTAATCCATGTTGTAAAGTGATATTTTTTTTTACATATATTTCTTATCTACCCAGGCACGAAATAATTACTCTCGGAGCTTGTGCCGGGGCATGGTCCATTGTTTATCACTCCAAAGAGCATTCAACTTAGTTTATTCGCACCGGGACAAAGCCCATCGTGTAACATCCGCTTAATAACTATTGAGTTTGATAAACACATGAAATTTAATATTGATCTCAGTAGGCATTTATATAAATGAATTTGCAGTCTGCTTACATATTAATCAAGCGGTTGTTTTTCCAATACAAATCAGTTATTCTAAGAGACCCAGTATATTTTTCTAAAAAATATTGCAAATTTAAGAAACTTGTTAAAAATTACATAAAATTACATAGTAATCAATGTACATTTCAATGTCATCGTATAGTCACTGTTGTAGAGTTTGCATCCTGGTCATAACCTGCTTCATATTAATTATTGTTTAAGAAAAAATTTTTTTTCACTGTTTCGGAGTTCGTTCTTCTACGTTTGCAAATGAGTAACTGAATGGAATCAAGGAGACACTCACACTTCTATTTGTATAACTAATCGATGGATTTCATACATTTAAGTTAGGTATTTGGTTAATACCGTGCATAAACAACTTAAAATTATTTATTTTTTTGCTTTTTCCAATAATCGTTGAGCGATTTTATTTATAGAATGTTCATGTACATGTACCACAGGTTTTACAGGGGTTTATTTTGGAATTTTTTGACGATTTCTGGAAGGCCTCCCTCATCTTAATCATTACTGAGAGGTTCGAATCAGAACATTCTGCATACACCCCTGACATTTACTTGTACATGTAGTTGTTAGTAGTATACAATGAATATATTGCTAAAGTATGTCTAATAGGTTATAAAAAGCTATTATTGAGATACAAAACTCCAAAAACCTAAAGTGTTTCAAGAAGCCTTAACGATTTGCTAATCATTGTAAAACAAGATTTTTATTGTTCTTAAGTTGTAAAACTAAAGTATAATTAAACCAAATTTAGAGCTAAATGATGTCTCAAGCTCCTCTACTAAGGTTGTACTCTCATTATTTATCTAGTTGTTCATATCGGGTGAGAATTGCTTTGAATCTTAAAAATATTGAACATGAGAAACAAGGAATAGAATTTACTCAAAAGGGTCAAATCGCTGACGAATATCAAAAAATCAATTTTTCCAAACAAGTTCCTTCATTGATAGACGTTGCAAATAATCGGACGATTACACAATCAATGGCTATTCTAGAGTAAGTCTTTCATTACAACATATGTAAACATTTTATTCATGTAGTAACACCAAGAATGAAGTTATAGAAACCTGTTTTCTAAATAAATATTTTGTATATAAATTTAGATATATGGAAGAACAGTTCCCAAGTAATTCAATAAAACTTCTGCCAAGTCAACCTGAAGATAGATGCAAAGTTAGAGAAATCTGTGAAACTATTGCCTCCATTCAAGCTTTACAAAATATGGCGGTTTTACGACACTTAGAATCGCAAAGTGATGCTCTTCCTGCGGATATCAAACAAACGTGGGCTCAATATTACATAGAAAAAGGCTTTAGGGTTGAAGCTATTTTATATTTACAAATATATTAAACATTCTTACTAAGCTGTATGCTTGTCTGCATGTACAAAATTGGGATAGCTTCAAGTATAAATATAATGAATGTATTATATATTTTCTTTGATAACTCTAAATATAATTCCATCGAACATAGAGTCTGGTAATAATAACATTTGTAAAAAAACATTACATTCAACAATGGTGATTTTTTTGCCAATAAGCTAGGGCTTCGCAGCAGGCTTAGATATGAAGCTGCTCCAGCGAATATTATAAAATCTCGAATTTTTATGAATTCTTCTAACACCAAAACCCTTTGTGGAACAAAAATCAACTAATAAAAGTTGTATCACAAAAAAAAGCTTCGGAGCTGAAGCCGCTCTACAGAAATCTGGCTTAACCCTTGAACATCAATAACAAATAATTACGTTGGGTTAGTAATCCAAAGACAGTTTTTGAAAATACCCGGAGCTGAAATTTGTGGAGGCTACATAGATTCACCTGGGACCAGGCATTAGATCTAGGTGTCAAACTTATAAAATGAAAAAGAAAGTGCAAGTCATATGAGAAGCCACTTTGTGTATATTGTGAATCATATATGTGTCCCCAATGCTAGTTTTCTTGAAGTTAATGCTTTATAAAATTTTGCAAGAGGTTAAATATAATCTGTTCTGTTTAATAAATATGTTAAGGTTATATGCATACATGAATTTTTAGCATTTTACTGTAATATAGACAATAGTTCGTACTGATGAATATATATGAAATTGGATAATTTTGACCAAAATGGGATTGAACGTATAAAAAAATTTAAAATTTGTATACCACATGATAAACAATGTGAAATGAAGTTTACTTATGGTTGATATATATATCATCAAAAGTTAAGAAAAGTCAAGAAGTTTCAACTTATTAATTACTTACGCAGTCCAACCTAAAATTCACGTAGGTCAAATCGTCGCCAATTGGTGTTCAATGGTAAAGCTTCAGCTCCTGCTCGGTCTCCATTTTAAATGTTGTTCAAGTTATGGCTCCAGTATTAAGGAAAATTCTCTGCTCCTTGGCTCTTGTTCAGGCTCCATCTCCAAATCCTTGTAATAAACACAATTCTGCTTTAGGTTAACCGTGTTTATAGCAATTTGTCATTGATTATGCAAAGTTCCAGACGAAGTCATAAATTGATATTAAAATTCATAAATGTTCCATTGATGCTTGTTTCTGAAATACACATGTATTTAAAACTGAAAACCTAATGTAAAAGAAATGCTTTACTACTTTTTAGACGGTAGAAAAGTTATTGGACAAGTACGCCGGAAAATTCTGCGTGAATAATGAAGTTTCTTTGGCAGATTGCTTTCTGGTACCCCAGGTCTACAATGCCAAAAGATATCAAGTCGATTTGAGCCAATTTCCTCATATTTCAAAGTTGAATGATGCTTTGATTAAAATCCCAGCTTTCGAGAATGCAGCTCCAAAAAATCAACCAGACTGTCCAGACGAAATGAGATCTGTAGTTTAATTCATTTTAGATTTTTAATTACTTTAAGTATTACTTAAAAATATATATTTAAGGTAATTAATTGTTTTGTACATTTACTGGCACCTTTAATGGTTGAGCAGGATGACCAGGGAAGGTGGTGTTACCATACATTAGTTTGCATGGTGAATAACTGTAATAAATAAGAACTCTATTTGAATATACATGTATTGGAACACATTTGTTTGTGTGTAAGTTTTATAGTTCACAAAAACAATTTTCAAAAGTCGATCCAAATAAAAATAAAGTATGAAGTTTTAAAAAATATCAGTTAAAAGCAAATTCAACATTTCAATTGGGTCATTGTTCGTTTATTAACGTGAAGCTTAGGTCGCTTTGATCGCGACTGAATTACAAATATAAACATATTTTACATTTTAATCGAGAAATTCTCCATCATACTTTGATCTCAAAATATAATTATATGTTTCAACCTTAACCCTCAATCTTAATGCAAATGTTTCGATAATTCAAGTAAATGGAAGAAATTGTTTACTCGAAAATAAATTTTGAATCTCACATTAATTCAATATTTTAAAAATTAGCTATCGGTATAAGAAGTATGTCAATGATAGTAAGCAAATAATGCAAATATATAATTTAATGATATAAATGATGTTTTTTTAAGAAACTTGATATCCAATTAAGATGGGCATGAAATGTTTTGAGCAAAAATTCTTCTAGAACGAAGGACTGCACTTCCAAATCAATCCTTTTCCCAAGACAGTTGAATACTATGTTTTTATTCATAAGCAGAACTCCAGATCAAAACATTTTTACTGCATAAAGTATAGAAAATTTTTTTTGAAAGAATCATTAATTAATACCAAACTTGGAAATCATTGCCTAAAGATATAAAAAACATTGACAAATTAAAAAGCAAATTCAAATTTGCATTAAACAAATGTATATCTCATGTCAATCATGGCTAGAATACACATTTTACAGCCCGTACATAAATCTCTTATTAGTCATTTATCCCTCACCTATAGATTTCATATTTTGTATGCATTTGTAAGTATGGCTGTAGTTTTTTTACGCTATTCAGATAAATTATCTGTTTTAAATTGTCAATATTTATCTGAATAAGTAATATCTTATCTCATCTTAATTATTTTGTAGAAATTTCTTGGGGTCTTTCCAATGTATTAAATACCAGTTGCAAGAATTTCCTATACTACTTTGGAAAGGCTTTTAATCTTTGTTCTAAATATTATGGAGTATTTTTTTTCAGATCTTTTTGTAATTTAATTGATTATATTTTATATTGACAGAGGCTTGACACTTTCCTTGACAATACTAAAACAAACTTTGATTTGGATAATACATAACATAATCTACAGAATTTCAAAGAAGAACAATTGACTTTGTTGAGTTGTTTATCAATTTTTCAAGTTGAGAATCAATAGTCAGTCCAGACTAAAAATTTGTGATCGTCTTCACAAACATTACTGTAAATTATATATAGGTTTCCTAAAAACCGAAATGTAATTTTTGTGGGCATTACAATTTTTAATGAGGTTTATCCAAGTCTACCTACTTATGAAACATGCAGTATTGGGTTATATTTTTGTAAAATTTTCAATTTAATTTGACCTTTATTCCTTGAATTTTAAAAATATTATTTTCTAATATTCATCAATGATGTGGGCGCATGTTGTAGATCTAAATGAATAACTAGGCAAAGTTATGAGGCCACAGATAATCAGAGTTCATGCGTACGTTTCATTTCTGGAAGATTTCAGAAACTAATGCCTCTTTTAACAAAATTTTTGTAATTATTAGATCCGAAAGAAACACGAAGATAGACATGAACCGGGAGTTTTTGGGCCTAATTATTACAAACAAACAACTGACATGAATATTAGACAATATTCCAGTTAATGCTATGGAATCTAGAAGCAATGTGTTGAAAAATAATATATGCATTTTGAAATTTTACATTAGTATCATATTTCCTTATGAATCAGTGAGGTTTTCAATTTCAGTGTGTACATTATATTGGAAATTTCTATCATGCCCAACTTTGGTCTAGCAAAACGAAAAGTTAAAGAAATTTTTATTAACAAGCATAGTAAGAATGGGCGTAAAGGGTCATACATTTTAATGATCTGGGCTGAAAGTTTCCTGCGCCAGACCGGGTTTGTGCCTAAATTTTGGGACCATTATAAATCTCTGAAGAAACATTGCTTGCCTGTATAAATGCTGAAAAATATCTTTTATTCTCATTGCTTCACATTATGTATATAAAATGAATTGATTTACTTAAAGCCAAGCATTTTTACCACAGATAACTAAATATTATCTGGATGCCAAACTGTTGAGAAATGACGCTCAATATGTCGCAATCGCTCTAAAAGGATAAACTAGAGTAAGCTTAGAATATTTTATGTGCTCATTCATCAAGCATAACATTTCGCAATCCTGTGTTGATTATTGCAACATATTCGTTAAAAAGTGTAACTTCTATTTAGATATGTATGATATTTACTGATAAATGAAGTTTGCAGCTTTTACATTTATAAACTTGGTGAGTAAATATGACTACTGTCATCCTTTTCAAGAAGTGTCAATATTCTTCATGCATACTTTTCACAATCAGTGAGCTGGGCAAAATAAATGGTAATACAACAATAAAAAATGAATTATTTCACAAATTGCAAAAGGCTTGCATTGTTAACCCTATTTCTAATGGCGTTACTTTTACGTAACAAATAATCGATTGTCCACATTTTTTAACAATTTTATCTAAACTTGTTAAGAAATATTTGAAAGTCTTTTACATTAACATGTCTCTGGCTTGTGCCAGCTCATACAATAATGAAGATTTGTGCTAAAACTTGTTCTGCACCTGAGGTTAATGCAAATAACAATTTTTTCAATAAGAAATCCTATTTTTGAAAAAATGTTCAAATGCCCTTGGGAAAAACAACCACACTGAAATATTTGTTAACTAAGGAAAAATTGCGTGAGTGCTGTCCAGGCGCTCTGTGCGCAAAGTCAGAATTTGTCGCGTCGTAGGCCAGGTCCCGCTCTAAATTCGAAAAAGAAAGCGGAGACAATTCTCTTGTGCTGTTTTTAGATTTTAATTATAAAAAACACTATGCTCAATAGAACACTTTTATCTATAAGAGTAGATTCAGTCAATCAATTATTGGTGTAATTCATAAAACACAACTTATGTAGTTTTATATAATGTTATAAAAACTAAAAAATCGGGGAAAATTAATTAATTCGCAAAATTTCGCATTTGCGAAAAATCGTATCCCAGACGCCAAATAATTCATTCCAAGTTTCTTATAGAAAAAAATTCATATCAACAGCTTCTACAAAAACCTATTCTGCTTACACCATGGACACCAAAGCTACATAAACCTTGTTTTGGTAGTGTTGATGGACATATAAGCAGATTGTATTAACCCATTTTTACTGTTTCATAGTGACCGAACGTGTTTGCAGTGTTTTTAGTTATGTTGCTTTATTTGGAGAGTGTGGTTAATTTTTTAATTCCTTGCCTATAAAAAATGGAACTGTTTTATCTCTGATGATAGGATCGTCATTTTACTACAGTCATGTAGCACTAGGTTGTTTCGGCTCAACGCATAAAGTATGTGAACATTGAAGGTTAACATTTTCTATGAATACATTGTGTGGTTAGACAAACTGCAATTTCGTTGAGGCATCCAATGAATGAAAGTCTGTTAGTATTATTCAGTTGTAATTTCTCGAAACCACTCTTCCTTGATGGCTTCTACTAGCTCTTCATATGAGTCGCACTACCAGATATTGGCACACTTTTTCAGAATCGGTCTACTGGGTTCCTGTCGAGGTAACTCTTAGAGCTAACCTTCTGAAAGACCAAATTCACTTTAAGATATCAGTTTTTTGTGTGACATAAACTCTGGAACTATGTTTTGAATAATATTGATGAAGAATGTTCAAAGTCTTAAGATTATAATCAACAAATATATATATATATATATATATTAGAAAATATTTCCAAACTTTTTCACACGTCAGTAAATATATATATATATATATATATATATATATTATCTTTTTAATATTAGCAGTAGTGTATTTTCAATAGTTTATTAATTCTTCATCTATTTTGGTTGACTTCGTGAAGCATAACAACATGCATATCTTTTCAAGAAATGATGTACAAAGCTTTAGAAGTATTTCGCAAGTTGTTGATTTTTGACTGTATTAGAATTGACTCCTTTACAATGACAACTTTCTATCTCAGTTTGGTGTCGACATGAGTGCTATTTCTGAAAATAGTGTACCAAGTGAAAGATTTTACTCGTCAATATTTTAGCAACAATAAATTTAGATTTGCTTAACCTTATTAGCAAAGGTTGGAGCAAATTTTTTTTTTGTTTTTGTACTGGCGAGCAGATTGGGGTGAAATTTTATTAATTTTCTTCAAAATTCATAGTGGATGAGAAAATATTAAAAATTTTGAACATTATTGAATTTTTTTCAGCAGGCCGCACATTTGTGATGAGCCAGTGACTTTTTTATTTTGGCTGTGTTTGCATTCTTCTGGTTTATTGTCTCAAGAAATGTTTCCAGGTCAATTTTCTTTCACATATATAATTTTTACGTTCAAACTTTCTTAGCCTCAAATTATGAAAATCATCTAATTTTTTCAAACTTTCCCCAATTGCTAACATATTTTGTGACGGCACATATGACAATAAAAAATTCTGAAGTTTTTCAAAAACCTAACTAAAATAAGGTAACTTTCACTCAATTCCATCAAAAGTTATAGAGGATAGTAGGGTTAAGCGATGGAAATATAAGTATTTTACGAAAGCTTCGAGATAGAAAAATATCTTGAAAAACGTTTCTTCGTTTAACCTATTTAATTTACTTTGAATAAATATTTAATTTTCTCTATAAGTGGGTTAATTTATTGCTGTTCATAAGATAGTTAATGAGAGGATCTTGTTGATTAAAACTCTGGATCAACCACTGTTGACTTATAGGATGACACATGACTGCAGAACTAATTTTATATGAAAAATATGAAATATTACGTCTCCCGAAATATGAAAGGTAATTCGGATAAATTCAGAAAGGGCAGGATAATATTATATTTCAAACTCAGCCATAATATATATATATATATATATATATATATATATATATATATATATATTAGTTTTTGTCTATTTTTAAAATTGTGTATTATAATTCTCGAAAACATATAGGAAGAAAGGAAGAAAGATACATATATATATATATCAATTTCATAATTTTTAGTTACTATAAGTCAAATGTATGTTGAAAATATTGTTAATTAATATTAGACTGTCCAACAATAAATGAATCTCTTTTTGGAGTTAATAAGTGCAATTTAACTCAACAAACTCGAAACAATTATCCAAATTTAATGACTGAAACAGTAGTTGCACTAGGACAAGTGCGTAACCAATAGGCACAACGAGCTATGCCAAAAAACTAACTGCAGCATCTTTCAACGCAAATGTGTCATTTGGATATGGTAATTTCATGAACTACAAAATTAACCCTGTCACCTTAACTTTCCCATTCCCCTTCCTCCTTCAAAATCCTGGCTACGTGCTGAACTAAGATAAGTTCCGGTCATTCACAACCCTTTGTACACGTATAATTACAATTTCGCAATAACTCTACTATTTTAACATCACAAAAATAAAATGGTCCTGTTTACCAAACACAGAAAAAACAAATACCTACTTTTTTGAAAGTTCCAAAAAAATAATTTAAATATGCCTTATTTCAATTACGAAAAAAATTTGTGTGAAATTTATACAAAGCTACACTTATTTATGCTTACCTGAAGCTTGTCTAATATATTCAGAAGAATATTCCTGTGAAGAAATATATTTAACTCAAGCTAAAATGATTGGATAACGACTCAAGTGGCGGGCTTGGATTGGCTAAAAGTATTAAAGCACAGTTTTTGTCTATGGCTATATTTGTGTATACAGAAGAAAATTAAAAATACATGTATATCGTCTCTGGCCATGTGGTCAGATGGAGTAGATATTTGAATGCTTGAAATACCATTTTGTGGCGTAATTTCATATAAATCTTTGCCACAATTTAAAAAATTCCTAAATAATTTATTGTACAATTTTTTCTCATTTAATTCGAAAAATTTCATAAAATTCTTTATTTGGAAGATGTGTAGGCATTTGCATACATTGGAACTGGAATGTTGTCAATCTCAACTTAAATTCATCTCACCAATTGATGTTGATTTGTTGGTTTGTGTGTATAAAAACACACATGTTGAGACTACGAAATATATCAAGTGACTGCATGGTTAGTTTTTCCAGAGTGGCGACCCAAGATATTATTTGAAACAATGAATGGGTAATGATAATGCTTGATTAGACCAACCGAGTTGATAAATTTTTCTGTTAGTGAAATATATCATTTCTGAACTTCGTACTTGGGCTTAGCGAGAATATAATATAACTGATATTAGTCTGCGTAAAATATATTTGTGGATTTTTGTCATCCATTAAAACAGTTTTAGTTTAGAAAAAAGTTAACCAAATTCGGACATTTTGAGTTGGAAATTACACAAGCCATCAATCATTTTTTTAGACACAATACTAATGTGACCTAAGGCCCATATTTTTAAAATCCTGAACTGACCCATCATTTTGTCTGGCACCTTGTTCTTAACCACATTGCACCTTAAGAACAACGCAACTGTAAAACATTTATATAAAATAGGTAGGTCTATGCATCAGTTCTTTCGGGATACATTGCATTGGTTGTGCAGTAATTATAAGTCTACTTGATCCCAATTCTGCCAAGTAACTGCTTATATGTATTTCGATATTTTCTCTAGTGTGTGCGGCCTTGGAAAATGGGTTAGCTTGGAAAGAGCCTGCTCTAAATTCTAAACGCTATGCCACTGGTTAATCCACGATATTGTAATATTCATGTATGGTTTTTTATTAATATCATTAGTTGTTACTTTAGTCTTGATATTGCCATATATACTACCAATCTGTATTATGTTCTACCCAAATTCACATACTCCAATATTCTCTATTAAAGAAAAAGATTATCATCATAATCTGAAAAATAAATATTCCTTATTTATTTGCATTTTATCAACAAAGTTCACTCAGACCTAACTGAAACTGAATTCCTGACTATGCTTCTGCTGTGCCCCCTCAAAATTTCAAAGTCATTTTGCATCAGTCAAATAGTGCCACCTGAATGAGGCCTATAATTCTGAAATAATAGATTTCATAAACTCATTCAGATATTCAATAAAAAGACTTTAAAAATGATTCTAATAATGTTTTGCTCTGTGGCCCAAACATTTTAACTGCGTTATGTTTCTGGAAACATAACCGGCAAAAACAGTCATATTAGAAAACTATCATCAAAACAATGCAAGATCTTACCTAAAGCTTAACCAAGGCTTACGTAAGACAATATTATAATGTTTGTATGGATAATGAATGTCATGAACCATGTTATAGTGACCCATTTTGCATCCCAAAATGCAAAACGTCTGACCTATTGACACATAGGTCACTGATCTATTTCCACC
Source organism: Hofstenia miamia (assembly GCA_900660155.1). Classification (NCBI taxonomy): domain Eukaryota; kingdom Metazoa; phylum Xenacoelomorpha; order Acoela; family Hofsteniidae; genus Hofstenia; species Hofstenia miamia. The sequence goes on from CABFPE010000780.1 coordinate 176,969, forward strand.
TCTTTCTTAAATGTTGTTATTACTTTTTACTTCAGTTTGCAATTTTTGCAGTAATATATTGTTTTGTGACAAGCCCACTCAGTTTTAGGCACATTTATTAACCTTGACAAAAGAAAAATTCTTAAATTTTGGTTTTTGCTAAATCAAAAAACAAATTATATAATCTATGCATTGAAATTGAAATACTTTAACTGAGTTTTAGAATAGTATATGATATTAAAATTATGTAAAATTTAATCATTTAAGTATTATTCTTCAACATATTTTTTATAAATTATATTGAATTCACTGTATTTTGGTGCACTATTGCGTAATTGTGATTTATCGTTGAAATTTCGGTCTATTTTCTCTGCCCATTTTTCCAATCCTCGTCTATGTCAATCTCTAAATCCAATTCATTTGAGTGGTTCGTCAATTCTGTGTTGTTAAATGTACAAATCTTAAAAGTAGTTTAAATTTATACTATGTTAAAGAAAATGCTTTAGTAAACAAGCAGCTTAGTATTTCAAGCAATTTCCCCCCATTCAACGATAGTTTGTCCTGACATTTGAATACTTCATCTAAACTAAAAGGTTTAGCCAATTATGAAAGATTAAGCACAATTTAATTCTCTTAAGAGAGTTCCAAGCTAGCTCTAAGCCCTTAAAAGCCTCCACTTAAATTTAAGATACTCTTTAGAACCTAGTTTCAATGACCTATTATGTCATTTATGAAAATCTAGGCAATGCTTGTAATTTTGATTGCTTCATTTGCTACAATCTCATATAAAAATATATTTACTAAATGCTATTATCATCAATTTGTTTTTAAATTTTGATAATAGTGGTAGTAGTGGTAAAATGACTTTTTTTAAACTGATGATCAAAAAACACTAAAAATTATAAGAAGAAAGACAAGCACTACTTGCATGTGAATCATCATAAAGTGCTTAAAAAGATTAGCATTTGACTCATTTACGTTATTAATTATTACTAAAGTTTAACCTATATATGGTCATTTTTGTAAAGCAGAACAAAGAAAACATCAGTATTTTCCAATCGTGTCCTAATAAAATCAGAAATTTAAAAAAATTTTTATTTTTTAAAGTAGTTTTACATTTCTTGTTCATTATTATTGTTTTAACAAGTAGTAATAAAATTTAAGGTTGTATATATGCAGTTTTCTAAAAATGATCATTTTTTAATAGCTTTCAATAACTTTTTACACTTTTCTATTGATTTTGATATGAAAAAACTCGTTTTTTTGATATTCAGGATTTTATAGCCAGTGGTAAAAAAACTGAAGCCATACCTATATAAATAATTATTCAATTATACCCATTTTATAAATCTTGCCTTTTCCGGACATCACAAAAATGTTTTCAAAACCACTTGTTGTTCAAAATTTTTACATGAAATTCAGTGCTTCTACTTTTAATTACACCCTATTTCTTAAGCAAAACATAAAACCTGTCAGATGTCCTAACAAAGGGTTTTTCTTTAAGAAATTACAAGTATTTTTAATAGCATAACAATAACCCCTACCCAATCCATATTCATTATAAAATCGACCATAACTGTCATGGAGGATTGAATGTGTATGACATTGAATAGTTCCAAATAAATATTCAAATAGGCTTGTTAAACATCACTCTCCTGGACCAATCAAACCAATTTCCTGGTTGAATTTATCGAATATATCACTTATAGAAATGTTCTTTTCAAAATTAACCCTGTAAAGACGTTGGTAAGCTAAACAACACTTGAGAATCACAGGATTTAACTTAGGATAATTAAATTTTTGTATTTAAAGTTATGTAATACATATTTAATAACTTATTTTGGACTGGTTAATTCACATTTCCTTGTTTCATTAGAACAACCGAAAGATTGCACTCCATAAGTTTTTTCATTTTCTCCTGTCTGGTATTATTTACTGTTTTCAATATAATTGGTTCACTTACAATTTGAACTCTTTTACTCATTTCTATATAAGAGATTAGAAGAAATTAATTTCAATAATTTGTCTTTGGAAGGAAATATGTCAAATTTTGCAAACTAATTCATTTTATAGGCCATGCATCACTTGCAAACAACCAAAACGGACCATTCTCATGTGAAATATCACACCGAATTATACCATTTGATGTAGTGATTTCAAATATTAATTCATTATATTCTAAACTATATTCAAGTTCCTGATAAATTTTAATTATATTCGCATGCTTTTGCAAGTTGTGCTTATTCCTTTGGCATATTCCTCTAAAGAAAACTTGTGTACCAATTAACTTATATTGACAATGTTGCAAATCAGAATTATCAGTGTTCTTAAATTCAGTATCAAATTCCATTCCTTTTATAATATCACTGTTGTCAGTATTTAATTCATGTCATTCCAAAACAAATCAGTGGTGTCAAAATATATATTATTTAAGGAAACAAATATTTCTTTTATTAATAAATTTTGTACAGACAATACACCAAATTTAGTAATTTGGAATTAAACAACTTTTGATTTTTCACAAACTATTGCAAATCTTATTGTTTTTGGAGGCCATGCTTTTTTGGTAAAGTAAATAAAGTCATGTTGCTAGACAAAATTTCAGCAGTTCTAATGATAAAATTACCTCTAAAATGTACAAAGGTATTAATTATTGTATAGTATACATCATTTTTTAAATGTAACATATTACAATGATTTTTTGATAAGATACAAATTCCTGAAAGTGAAATGTAACTTTGTGCATCTTTAACATAAATATAACTATTTTCTATTGAAATTTTGTCAAAACCTTTATCACCATAGGTAGGAAAATCTAAAGCTTGCTCATCGCTTTCAGTTTTAAAAAATTGATTTTTTTAAGCAGCTCCAGTAGTTTCCAAATTTTTTATAAATCTAAATAACCATATTTTTCAGAGAATATTGCATAAGCCTTTTTAAAACCACGTTCATAATTCTCTACAAATGTTTTTCCACCTTCAGTTCTTTCAAATAATTGAATATTCTTTTGGTAATTGTCTTGTAAATTTGAATAGAAATTATGCATAGACTCAACACTACATAATTGAGCATTGGATTGCTTAATAATTTGCAAAATCTTGTTTTCATTTTTGCAAGTCTGTTTTCAACATGATCTTCCATTTGTTGTTTGTTAATAGTATCCCTTTCCTGTTCACCATCATGAGCATTTATAATTTTCTTGTTGTGCACATTTAAATCATTCAGATATTCAATAAAAAGACTTTAAAAATGATTCTAATAATGTTTTGCTCTGTGGCCCAAACATTTTAACTGCGTTATGTTTCTGGAAACATAACCGGCAAAAACAGTCATATTAGAAAACTATCATCAAAACAATGCAAGATCTTACCTAAAGCTTAACCAAGGCTTACGTAAGACAATATTATAATGTTTGTATGGATAATGAATGTCATGAACCATGTTATAGTGACCCATTTTGCATCCCAAAATGCAAAACGTCTGACCTATTGACACATAGGTCACTGATCTATTTCCACCTCTTTCTTAAATGTTGTTATTACTTTTTACTTCAGTTTGCAATTTTTGCAGTAATATATTGTTTTGTGACAAGCCCACTCAGTTTTAGGCACATTTATTAACCTTGACAAAAGAAAAATTCTTAAATTTTGGTTTTTGCTAGACCAAAAAAAACAATCTATGCATTGAAATTGAAAAACTTAAACTGAGTTTTAGAATAGTATATGATATTAAAATTATGTAAAATTGAATCATTTAAGTATTATTCTTTAACATATTTTTTATAAATTATATTCAATTCAATGCATTTTGTGCACTATTGCGTAATTGTGATTTATCGTTGAAATTTCGGTCTATTTTCTCTGCCCATTTTTCCAATCCTCGTCTATGTCAATCTCTAAATCCTGACATTTGAATACTTCATCTAAACTAAAAGGTTTAGCCAATTATGAAAGATTAAGCACAATTTAATTCTCTTAAGAGAGTTCCAAGCTAGCTCTAAGCCCTTAAAAGCCTCCACTTAAATTTAAGATACTCTTTAGAACCTAGTTTCAATGACCTATTACGTCATTTATGAAAATCTAGGCAATGCTTGTAATTTTGATTGCTTCATTTGCTACAATCTCATATAAAAATATATTTACTAAATGCTATTATCATCAATTTGTTTTTAAATTTTTATAATAGTGGTAGTAGTGGTAAAATGACTTTTTTTAAACTGATGATCAAAAAACACTAAAAATTATAAGAAGAAAGACAAGCACTACATGCATGTGAATCATCATAAAGTGCTTAAAAAGATTAGCATTTGACTCATTTACGTTATTAATTACTCCTAAAGTTTAACCTATATATGGTCATTTTTGTAAAGCAGAACAAAGAAAACATAAGTATTTTCCAATCGTGTCCTAATAAAATCAGAAATTTAAAAAAATTTTTATTTTTTAAAGTAGTTTTTAATTTTCTAGTTCATTATTATTGTTTTAACAAGTAGTAATAAAATTTAAGGTTGTATATATGCAGTTTTCTAAAAATGATCATTTTTTAATAGCTTTCAATAACTTTTTACACTTTTCTATTGATTTTGATATGAAAAAACTCGTTTTTTTGATATTCAGGATTTTATAGCCAGTGGTAAAAAAACTGAAGCCATACCTATATAAATAATTATTCAATTATACCCATTTTATAAATCTTGCCTTTTCTTGACATCACAAAAATGTTTTCAAAACCACTTGTTGTTCAAAATTTTTACATGAAATTCAGTGCTTCTACTTTTAATTACACCCTATTTCTTAAGCAAAACATAAAACCTGTCAGATGTCCTAACAAAGGGTTTTTCTTTAAGAAATTACAAGTATTTTTAATAGCATAACAATATCCCCTACCCAATCCATATTCATTGTAAAATCGACCATAACTGTCGTGGAGGATTGAATGTGTATGACATTGAATAGTTCCAAATAAATATTCAAATAGGTTTGGTAAACATCCTTCTCCTGGACCAATCAAACCAATTTCCTGGTTGAATTTATCGAATATATCACTTATAGAAATGTTCTTTTCAAAATTAACCCTGTAAAGACGTTGGTAAGCTAAACAACACTTGAGAATCACAGGATTTAACTTAGGATAATTAAATTTTTGTATTTAAAGTTATGTAATACATATTTTATAACTTATTTTGGACTGGTTAATTCACATTTCCTTGTTTCATTAGAACAACCGAAAGATTGCACTCCATAAGTTTTTTCATTTTCTCCTGTCTGGTATTATTTACTGTTTTCAATATAATTGGTTCACTTACAATTTGAACTCTTTTACTCATTTCTATATAAGAGATTAGAAGAAATTACTTTCAATAATTTGTCTTTGGGAGGAAATATGTCAAATTTTACAAACTAATCCATTTTATAGGCGCTGTGTCACTTGCAAACGGCCAAAACGGAGCATTCTTATGTGAAATATCACACCGAATTATACCACTAGATGTAGCTAGTCCAAATATTAATTTATTATATTCTAAACTATATGCAAGTTC
>CABFPE010000780.1:185466-213542 GCA_900660155.1 Hofstenia miamia
TATGGCCGCCATTATGTAGACCATGATCCAAAGTGTCTTCCGAATATCACTGTTTTGTCAAAAAGGGCATATGTCTCATTATTGCAATGAGAAGATAGCCTGTATTTGTTAAGAAGGGCATATGTCCACTTTGAAAAGAGGCAAAAGGGCATAAGTCCGGTGTGATATATGCCCTTTTTCCTGTGTAGTCTTCATATATATATATATAACTAGCCAAAATCGAGGGGTTTATCTAGAGTTATACTAGTCCTTCATTTTTTCATCAAACTTCACTAAGCTTTCACAAATTGGTAAACAATCACAAACAAAACTTCCTGGGCTACGACATTCAAATGTATGGACTAGTATAGAAAATTTTGGCATTTAGTGACAAATAGCTAATTTGGCACATACTTTATTATTGAAATTCTAAGTAACTCAACAATTAAAAGTCATGCCTCAATTTCCTGACCCAGATTTTTAGATATCCTGAATAATATGTGGACAAAATTTCAAAGGTTTTAAAAAACACAAAAAAAATGTTTTTTGAGAAACACAATAAGCACATAACGAACGTAACATAATTTAGTAGTTACTAGTTGCTTGAAAATCGGTCGATTCAGATTTACTTTTTTATTGTCACTTAAGTTTAATGTTGGTCAAGTACAAACGCGCAAAACGAGCAAAAGGGTTAACTGGGACAGGTGTCAAAGTCGTTGCTAGGGGTGTTCTAGAAGCAACTTCCCATTTTGTGGGCCTAAAAACGCTAAATATCACCATTTTTTGGGTATATGACATTAAAATCCGATTCTACGTGTTTTAAATAGGCTAAAAATTCTCATAACAAACAATCGTCCTATATCAATAAAACACCCAAAATATTGATGGAACCTTAGTTGCTAGTGTTTAATCGCAATTTTTTAAAAGGCAATAACATTTTAGAGGCGTGGGGCATTGCACGACTTAGAAACAGGTAGTTGTTTATTGTGTAGTGTGTGTGTTTGCCGTGAAGTACTATGTTGCACTATTGAAATTATTGTATAAAAGGCAGTAATGCTGTGAAGTTCGTTTCATAGAACCTTTTAGTTTGGAACTTCTCTTTGCTGGCTTGTGATTTAAATCTTTTTGATTTGTGTTAAAGATTGGTTTGTATTTTACCTTTATGCAACTTAGTAAAGCTAAAATTTACTGTGGAGCGTTTGAGTCGGTACGGCTTGCGGTCTCGCTTTGAGTACATACATTTGCTCCCCAACCTGATCCTTTTAGCTTATAACTACAGTAGCGGATAGCAGTTAAGAACTTGACAGTGCAAAATCAATTTTCACTACATTTATATTACATTGAATACATACCAAAATGATCTTTAGGTTTTCACATATACCCTAATTATGTAGCCTGAAAGATAGACAAACATTTGTTGACAAGTGATCCAGATAATAACAAAATGGGACACTAAAAAGTGAACGTGGATCTTTTTGAGGACCGTCACTTCTATCTGGATTGGTCTTCGGTTGGAGGCCGTGTTCTTTGGTAGCAGGTATGAATCAAGTGGATATCTAAATAGATTGGAATTACCTGCTTTTGTTAATTGTATTATTGTTTTTGTTTTTCCTTAAATTTTCTGCTGTCATCGTCAACTGTTGAACAAGTTCCGTAATTTGGAATCGGTTAAGTGTACTAATAGGGCGCTACTGGTTACCTTGGCGATTCAAAATTTTAAACCAATAATAATATGGATTTTGACAAATTTGCTGCAGTAAGTTCTAAATGGATATTCTTTGTACTTTTCAAGTCATGTTAACCATTTCAACCCGGATGGTACATATATGTACCATTTAACTTCTTTTCTCCCTTATAATAGTAATGATCATAAACTTTATAAAACAACTTTACATTATATGTTTTAGCCATCTAGAATCTAAATAATAATTACAGAAAAAATATTTCGGGTTGAAAGGGTTAAGAAGTTTTTCTCGTTGATTTTGCTTAGAGTGGTTCAATACCTGACGCGCTATAATATATAGTAAATGCGGATGTTAGTCTTACATGTACTGAATGTACATGCACATTGACATACTAAAATGGAACTAGGGAATTTTAATTATTATTTACATGTGTTCCAAGGTATGAAGACAATATCTAGAACGAAAATCAGGTCTTTAATAATAGAAAAACTAGGAGTAGTTCATATTTTGGGTTTTATTTTGAATAGTATTGAGGATGTGCATCAGGAAGTTAGTGTTTTGTTTTTAGATGTACTCAGATATTTCTTAGATTATTTCACTAATGTTGCTGAGTCACTTAAACCTGTTGTAGATCTCAAACTTACAGCGACTTGACATATTCTCAAAAATGATTTATGAATGTAACAAGACTTACTTTGCACATAACGTGTATTTCATGAATTACTAGATGCATTGCTGTTTACAAATTTTATATTGAAGTGGAAAATGACATATTGAAAGGCAACTACAGTGGTGTTAAACCAAACTAGAACCTTAATGAACTCTGCAAGATACAATCCTCATGATAAATTCAGCAGTAAATTCAACTATGACTAAAAATCGAGGTGGACATTTTCAAAATATACAGTTAATGCTGTTCTTAACTGAAAGCTATTCACAAGCAAAGTTCACCGATTTAGTCGATTCTTTAATATTCCTTGCAAAAACGATTATTCCAATTGCTTGGCAAATGTGTACGACAGTCAATGAGTTTAAATTTACTCGTCAACCGCAAGAACAATTCGTTCTATTTCATTGGATTGTTGGACAATATTTGGTTTGAACACTAATGATTCAATTGAAGTGCTATGGCTAAGTTAGGTTGGGAAAAATTCGAGGATTTCTGTTGAACTTCGTTTGCTATTCAAATGAAATGAATCTTTTTAGAGGATGATTAAGTGCAAATTGTCACTAAGTGCTTATTTTCACTAAAAATGAACTAGATGTGGTATTAGCACAAACCTTGATAATTCTATTATTGAATTCCAATGGTGACAGTCTTGATGTTGTGCAAAATAAATTCTGCTCAAGTTAAGAGGCTATTTCTGATATTTTCCTTGCATTCATGCATTTTATGATATTCCATTTAACAACAGATGGATCAACAGATTTTTTAGAAGACATAACATGTCATGATTATAAAATGAATCATTTTATTGAGCATAATATTGAATGTTAAACTTTGTCAAAAATATTTGACATGCAGAGATTTTACAATTTACACAGACCACTTTCATTTAGCAAAAGAGGCACATGAATACTAGGATTCCCAATTTTTATTAGTCTTTTCAATAGAGATCCCATGTTGTTTGCTTTCTTCTTAGTCGACTACCATTCTAGTGCTTAAATGAAGCTTGACAAATAGAAATTGAAATGTCGTTACCTTTGATTGTTCCTTCCACCATTGATATTTACGGTTGACCTACAAAGAGGTAACGTTGATTCTCTATTATATGGAATCGGTCATCAAGTGTTTTGTAGATATACAGAGGCAAGTATGTTTTTGCAATTGATGTTAAAAAATATCTGAATTTTCAAGTTATTGGAGCTGCGAGTTTGTGCAAACCTAGTTTATTCTCTACTCAAAAATATTTCTTTGACTATTGTTGAGGGTATCATAGTTAGAATAAGGGTAGGAATTTTTCACAGGAATATATATCCATATTCCAATTGTTTTTTCAAAAAATTGTCAAATCTTGTTAAGCTTACAACAGCAAATAAGTACTAGCTAAAATCATCATATTTTATAGAATTGTATGAAAAATATGCGATAAATCTAATAAATATATAATCAATCTAAAAATTTAGATTTAGAGATGGCTCAAGCTCCTCAACTAAGACTGTACTCTCACTATCTATCTAGCTGTTCATATCGAGTAAGAATTGCTCTCAATCTGAAAAATATTGAGTATGAAATACGAGGAGTAACACTTCCAATAGAAGGACAGTTTGCAACGGAATATCAGAAAATCAATCCTTCCAAACAACTTCCTTCCATGGTAGATGTTCGAAACAATCAGACGATTACATAATCAATGGCCATTTTAGAGTAAGTCGTTCACTAACACGGAATGAAGGTCTTAACCATGGATTAATGTAGTTATGATAATACACAAGTTAAGATAAACTTGAATATATTGAAATTTTTTTATGCTTATTTTTGCACAACATTTTGTCTTGGTATATCAAAATACAGTTGACCACAAAATTCCTTTTAAGAATTAATTTCTGTTAATCTCAAATCATATATATGATATATCTAGCTTAAAAATACTATTTTAAAATGAAAAATTAATTCAGAATTTTAGTTCCTTTACTATTCAAAATATATTTTATCTGAATCCAAACTGTAACCCAGTATTTGTGCTTTCAGAGCCAAAATATTTTAGTTAGAGAGGTTTTCACTTTTCTTGTAGGGGAAGTAATAATTTTTAAAATGCTTTTAATGGCCATAGCTAAAGGGAATTGATTGGTGCCATCTTATTTAGATTCCAGGTTCCAAATTTTATATGAGGAATTAAATTTTCGAATGATAAAATGAAATACGAATTTTTTCATTTAATAATGCTAGTACTGCCATCTTGTGTTGCAGAAGATAAAGGAACAAGAATTAGGTAATATCTGTTTTACTGACATTACGTTATTTATATATTTAGAAAATATATTTTGACATTTTAATCCAACTCTCCTAAAACAAGAAAGTTCTTATTTAAATATTGAAGAAGTGACAATGTGGAGAATGAGCAAACAATGTTGGAGACCACATCTCTTAGGACTAGTAAACGTATTGATTACTTGTAATCAATAAACCGAAGGCTGTTTTACTAACATGTATTAATTTGACATAATTTTAGATAATGCAATTGTTCATGAAAATCTAGTACATGTACATATTTTGATAAGAAGGTGAGTAGTGATTATACTATTTTTTTATAAAATTCTATTTACTTATGATGAAAGAGGGTTGACATTTTCCTTTAGTCAGTGGTCCCACAAATTTAAAATTGAGCAACTTAAATAGGATTTAGTACACTTTAATACACTTTTAGATATATTGAAGAAACTTTTCCGAATAATTCAATAAAACTTCTTCCAAGTCGACCTGAAGAAAGATGCAAAGTTAGAGAAGTTTGCGAAACTATTGGCGCCATTCAAACTCTTCAAAATAAGGCGAACCTGGTACACATAGAATCGCAAAGTAATGCTCTCCCTGCGGATATCAAACAAAAGTTGGCACAATATTACATTGAAAAAGGCCTTAGGGTTCAATATTTTGCATATCTGAAAATATTATAATTAATAAAAACATTTTTATATATATATATATATATATATATATATATATATATATATATATTGATAAAAGATTGTTAATAAAAATTTGTCTCCTTTCTAAGAAATGATATTTGCAAATCAATTGTAAAATTATGAATTACACTCTAGCTTTTTTATTATTCGGTTTGGTATTGATTTTTTTCTTGATTTGTGTTATTATTATATACTGTAAATGTTATTTAGGCGGTTGAAACATTGTTGAATAAGTATGCAGGAAAATTTTGTGTTAATGATGAGCTGTCATTGGCTGATTGTTTCCTAGTTCCTCAAGTCTACAATGCTAAGAGATTTGAAGTGGACATGAATAAATTTCCATGTGTTTCAAAATTGAATGATGCATTAGTAAAGATTCCTGCTTTTGACAAAGCTGCTCCAAAGAATCAGCCAGATTGTCCAGAAGTCATGAAATTGTTGGTCTAGCTTGCCCTTCAATTCAATTAGTATTAAAATTTTTCACCGCCAATTGACCAAAAATAAAATACATATAATACCATTGTTAATACAACAGTTTTTTTAACTATTGATATTTTCTAATTGTCTTTAATTCATTTATGTGAAGAATGCATGTAGCTTTCTCTTTGAATTTTTCGAGGTGTATACAAGGTAATTTATCATAGGATGGACGGTATTATAAAACTCGGATTCTACTGTACTATTCAAAATATATTGATCTGAAATTTTGATAACATTTTATTGAACTCAATGTACCCGTTAAGCAATAATAGTAAATGACAAAAAGTAGAACTCAAAATTGAAACTTTTGGACATTGATTATTAACCACACAGAAAACGTTCACTTATCAATCTCATTAGAGGCTGATTTATTTTCTGCATCATAAATATATAAATACATTTCAATGTTCAAAAATCGCACCCTTCTTGAAAGAAAGGTCTAAACAAAATAGGAATTAAATTTATCCCAAAATTTCCAAGCCAATTATTAATGGCAATATAAAATATTTTTTAGAGAAAAATCAGATTTTTTAAATTAAATGCTAGAAGATGCCTATTACTATTGCATGCTATTGATGTGTCATTAATGTATAGGCTATGTAACTTGATTTTAGAAAAAGTATGGAGTATGAATTCCGGCAAAAACTATTAGCGCACAAATTTTGAGGAAATACCTCGAGAGTATGTAGAAATGTACGATAACGATACTACCTTGATTGCATCAACTATTAAAGTTTTTTGAGGCAAATAGCCATAGAGAATAAAAATCTGCTATAGTGCCACATTATAAAATAAATTCGTCAATTTAATTAATAAAACGAAATTGGATTAGTCGAATAAAAACAAAAATGTGCTTATGGCAGGCTCCAAATTAACTCATTCAGACTTTCAGCCAAGACTCTTTCTATATACAATCTTGAAAATGTTTTGTCACTTACAAACAGCACTTGATTACAAGTTTTACAAATAGAAATCGTTATAATTTTATTAATTAGTCAAAAGTTTTTCCTTTTATAATTTTTGTGGTTAAAATGATAAATTTTAGGTCAAAAAATAATCCTCCTAATAATCACTATGTACATGTATATTTCTTAAACTGCTTTTTTCTTGAAAACTAAAATAATTTAAAAGTTGTTTTTTAACACTTTCATCAAGTCGTCCAAACGATCCAGAATTTTAGTCTAAGTAGTAAGCGGTCCATTAATCGTTGAGCCATTTTCTACCTTGATGATAGAGATGGAGATGGGATGAAAATTTAAGCCCAAGCTCCTCCCCCAAGAAACCCTGTCTGGCCCATTTTTTAATACTTGTCAGAAAAATTTTTACTTTGTCGGTTTGCTCCACCAAAATTTGATATTTTTGATACTTCTAATAACGTCCAAATACTGAAATTACAAATTCTAAATTGAAATTTGGATGAGTATATGAGAGTAATATAAAATTTCTAAAATGTTAATTTTATTTTTAAACTTTATAATTATAACTTATGTAAAATTCACTGCATTTGTGTGCACTGTTACTGAAGTGGGCTTTTCTTAAAATTCGGCTACCTTTTCCATTCGTTGGAGCAAAGCTGGCCTCGGCCCTGCTCAAGGGCTGCCCGGCCCATGTCCATCTGTCTGATGAGGCATCGGAAAATAGGGTAATCCTTCTCAGAGAAAGACTATCCATTAAAACGGGTAATTTATCTGAAAAATCATCATAAAATCTAGACATCCATCAAATACATGCAATTAGAAACTATCTAATAAATCTACAAGGGTAGAGAATAATTACTGAAATAACTTCAAGAATTGGGTGACCTATTGTAAACTTTATGACCAAACAGATCATTTCAAACTACAATACTCTTGACTAGACGTATGCTGCTTTGTCAAAAAAATTGCAAATTTAAATATTTTTTAAGAGCATCTCAAATCTAGATAACTATTTGAGGGATATTCTTGTGCGATGTGAAAGAAAGAATATTCAATATTCAGCTAAAACTCAAATTTTTTGAGATAGGCTGTTTTATCATAAACCTGCCGTTATATTTATTGTACATTTTGTATCCATGATTTTGATATGAGAAAATGTTTATGGTTTTTCAAGGTTTCCTCTTTGTCAATGTGCTTTATCTCTAAGCAATCATTTTCATGTTAGACTACAGAGAATCAGACGTCAATAAAATAACGATTACCTTGAAACAATTGCAGATGTATATGCAAATTTTGTGTCAGACTATAATGATAATGTTGAGCACTTCCATCTTGACGACTATTCGATACCTTTTACGACAAAGATCATAATCACCGGTTTACAATTATTCTGGATATGTTCTTTTCAGCAATTCAATGTGATACATATGCAGAAAAACTTAAAATTCAGTTGTCAAAAAACCTCTGGTATTTTTGATAAGACATTGCTTAATGTCTATTTTAAGCGAAGATCTTGCTGATATCTATTAACTTAGTGTAGTCTATTGATAATGGCTGTCCCAATGGGACAATGTGCATCGCTATATTTAGATCATTAAGGATTTAATCAACAGAAATCACGTATTGAAATATAAAATTTGAATTAACTTTAAAGATCCATATGTCCTTTTAATGTACACATTGTTTTTCCGATGTTTTCAAAGGCTTTTATCCAAACTTTGTAGAAAGTGTGGAAATCATGGGAGATTACATAATTATTGGTAAATTCGCTCCCATTGGTGAACGTTTGTACTAGTGGTTTACTGTGCCTGAGTTACTTGAAAATTATAAATATATATAATATATATTAATTTTTGAATTTCTCTCAACACCCATTATTTAGTTAGCATAAAACTATGTTCTTGTACCTTTATGCATGATATATCCAGTTAAATTTACATGTACATAGCATTCGAAGACTTTCGGTCATTCATTCAAGGTTCTCTAGATTTGTGGTAGTGGGACATATGTAATTGCTTAAAAACTTCTTAAGAATTCTCAGTACCATAGGAAAGTGACTAAAACCTATTTGAATTTGATAATAGTCTACATTATAAATAATGTGTTTGGTTATGTTATTTTTGATAATTGCGACAGCATTCACCATAAATAAAAGTCATATAAATCAAAATATATTTTTGCCCTATATGTTACAATTCAATTGTGCCAAGAAAATCAACAAAATTATGGTTTCGTCCTCAACACATTTGTTTGTATATTCTTTAGATATAATATCGTCTGAAACTGCGTGTACAGTCGAAATTGAACTTTTTGCCCAAACGTTATCTAAGTTTTACTTGTGATAACCTTGTGATTTCCTGAGACTTACTCTAAATGAATTAGGTAGAATAGAATGCAAAGCTTTCAAAAAACGTGTTTTTTGTTAAAAAAAAATTCAAGTATTTAAAATATTTTCATACTCTGAGTATTTGGGTAAAGAAATCCTTAATGATTAGTTAGTAATCATTTGAATATTTGGCTTGACTTTTAATTGTTCAATCGTGCTGAAATATTTACGTTTTTGAGTTAGAATGGGACTGTATCAAACATTGATTTTGGTATTTAGCGTCATGGTCCTTAAAGCAAATGACTCGCCTTAAAAGAGTTACCGACCTTTTATGTTAATATTGATACAAATGTTGAATTGTGGAGTGACGTTTTAATTACTGTTATTCTCTTTAATTGAACTGCGCCCCAATTTATCTCAGTAGCTCTGTCGCTTTCATTAAAGCCCTATCTCTGTTTGCATAATTCCATTTGCTTTATGCTCAATTTTGTTATTGCTTTCTTAAATATATGCCTCTTTATCAGAAAATAAATGAAATGATTTATAACGGGTGCGAATATTGTAAATATTTTGAATTTCTAAAATCACTTTTGACTTCATGATTTATGATAAAACGGATGTTTACATTTAAATAGATCTCTTATCATAGCTTTCTCTTAATTTTTTTGTATACTTCATTTCAAATAGAACATGGACAACCCATTTCAACGGTTAAAAGTTGGCAAATTGGGTTGTAAAGTGTTGTTGTGTATTTAAGCTATCACTATCTAAATGATGGTAAATGGTTCTTTGAAGAATTATAAAAAAAATTTGGAAAGATACTGATTGGACAATGCTTTGATTCTTAGCTTCATGTAGATTTATTTCACGAAATCGTATGCATTTACGAATGAAATGAAGATTTGCTTGTATTTCAAGGCTCTTCCTTAGCCTAAACATATTTAGTGAAAACTGAGATGCCAATTATTTGCTTGAATACAGGATTTTCGATGCCTAATGAGTTCATTGAAATAGTTTTATTACTACAATTGTTAATTAGCTCGAAGTTATTTTTGAAACATTGGATCAAGTTTGCTGAAGAAATGACTCATCGAGATTTGCTGTAGCTAAAAGTATCAATATTTTCAAAGAATTGTATAACTCATTTTCAAGTAAGGTTAACTACATAGAAATACTGCATTAACAATGAGTATCCTAGTGTAAGAAAATAGTGACATTTGGTTTTGTTCACATTGTTAAAATCTTAAAATTTTTGATGAAATTTGGAATTTAAGAAATTCATTTGTTGGATTTTGGGGTCAGCTGTTAAAGACATAAATGTCAAAATAACGTATAATGCTCTTAAATTTGATAGCGAATACTATATATTTGGAGCCTTAGTAATTTGAATGTTTGGTAATTTATTAATCACTTTGAAATATTTACTTTCCAGAAAAAGTTCTAGTAAAAATTCGTTTTCATCACAAGGTATTGAATAAAGTAATAATCCAAATTTGGACTTCTTGAGTCACTTTCAAATACTTTACCGAAGACCAATCTCAACTCCCCCCTCCCCGCTAGAACATCTCGTCACACATGGAGCAAGTTCGAAAACAGGCAGATTTCCTATTATGCATTCCTCTTGTCGAAATTTAACGATGCCATTAATTGATGCAACATTTATTGCTGTTGTTCTACAAAAGACTATGCATTTAATTTGCTTTAATTAAGACAATCAATTGACTACACTCTATTTCTTTATTGTGCGAAGTTACTTTTTTAATTCATTTCACAGCAGAGTCCCAACCGAGTCACTGCGTAGGTGCCGCACTCCCAAGTCAAAAATTACTTTCTTAACAGACTCGAAATTTTTTACCCGTACCCGAGAATGAAATTTTCTTTGCTGCTGCTAAGCCTAAAATTTTTCAATACATATTCGAAAACAGCTTACATTGGTTATGTATTAATTTTTCAACATTTTATTTAAAATTTAAAATTTTGAAAAAAATTGTTTAAAATACATAATGTGGAATGGAAAGCCTTCTGTGCAAGATAAATAATATGCACAACCTCCCGTACCCGAAGGTAATAGGCCAACACGTATAACCTCTCGATTTTGACTAGAATATGTAGGTATAGGCCTATGCACAAAATGCAAAACTTTACTCCAGTAGGATTCGGCTACCTTAGGCAAAGTAACGAAATCAATATACAGTGTAATCAAAAAGCAAAGAAACATTAATTAAAGGCTATGTTACACCACGATATCAATTCGTAAATCTAAACTGCATCAAAGAAAAGCTATTCTTTAACACGCTCGCGTTAAAAGCTGTCAGTCCAACATAAACGTTACGTCACTCCGTAATATACGTGGAATAAAAGCTATCATTTACAACAAAAATTGGGTGTCATTTGAGGTGATAAGTAATAATAACACTGATATTTCAAATGTTTAATTCATCTAAAAAGCGATAAAATTGTGTAACTAAAATAGCGAAATTTTAAACTACATTTTAACCTAGAAAATCAAAAGCTAAGTGGATAGAGGATGCGTTAATTACTATAGATTTGTCAATTTTTAGACCTTTTTAAAAGCTGGTCCACGTTCCCTAATGACTACATTTTATTCTTTACTGGGAGGAAGTTCAAGATCAGGTTCTGCTGTCAATCGTCTTAGATTTTACTTTGTTAAGGCGTTTTGCAGCTTTCTAGTAAATTTGCTTAATAAAATCGATCAATGGAATACTTGATGGCTAGTAAATAGGAAACTTTATCATTCATCCAGAAATTTGCAATCAAATACAAAATTATAGAATTTTTTGAAGTACATTAAAATAGTCGAATGATACTATTTTCTTAAATGTTTAAAGTTGGAAGACTAAACGTCATTGTTAAGTCTTCCAACCAAGGTCCGCTACAATCCATGAAAATTGTATGAACTTAAATATTCATACCTATTCAGTCACCTAAAATGAATGTTCACATCACTGCGTTTAATGAATCAATTCATTTTAACTAAATATTGTTGTTAACAGCAATTATTTGCACATGCTTAACAGGTCTCTAATTCCTGCAGTGAAGTGTAATTACTAGATCTACATTGGAGTTTGATAGTCCTACATAGGTTTCGTAAGAGTTCTCTTTTAATGTTATAAATTGGTTTTCTTTTGCATCATTGAGAGTGCTTTACATTAAATTTGGGCGCGGTATTAAACTTAGTGGGCCTAATATGCAGGGAAATGTTCGACATAATCGTTATTTTGTTATTCCGGGACTTGAAAAACATGGCTACTGATTACGAACCTTAGTCCAACAAGGGTAAACTGGCTAACGTGTCACCCAATCAGCGAGAAGCTAGGAGAAGTTACCATGGTTGGAATTGGAATAGACTATAATTTTATGAGCGACCTGATTTAAGCCGACTACCTTAAAATTTAGGTGATTTTAAAATTAGGAGTTTCACTGAAATTTTTTATAATTCGACTGCTTTAAACTTGTAAATCAAAAAGTGTTTAACTTGTACACATCTGAATAGATGAAAAAAAGCAAATTTAGAATTATAAAAGTAAATATCAATTTGTGTGGCAATATAATCACTCTAACCCTATCCTTAAGCTGCTCAAAAATTGCTTAGTATTTTTATAGTTCTTGAAAAAAATTATTAAATGCTTATGGCCTAAGAAGCCATCCAAAAGAAGTGCCTCTCTTTTATTTTCCCTTTGAATCATGATCTCGGACGTTGGTACGCACACCTCAATTGGTTTGGGTGGCATGCTTAGGTAAAAAGAATCATTTAAGATCACTTGTTCCCTTAGGCTTCATGACTACTGGAACATTAAATCAGGACAGAATTTAAAACTTTTCTGAAAAATCGGAATTTTCAAAGAGTTAGTATTTGAGGTAAATACTTGAGTACAAATCTTCAACATTTCTTCGAGCACATTCAACAATAGACTAATCATAACAGAGTTAGAGAAAATTGTTTTGTATATATGCACTAAGATGTGTCAAAAATCACGACTTAAAATCGGCCCCGGTCCAATTTTGGAATCTTTATGTGTAAAACATGAATCTGGCTTTTATTTTTTGTTTTATTTAAAAAACCATTCACGTCTGAAACTTAAACATTTTCCCAATCTACATTAATTTTCAAGTGATTATTTAAAACAATTTAGAGCTATTGTATGGGTAGATAGACATTTCAGTACAAAAATATTCAGGCATTCAATGCAGTGTCACTTAAGCAATAAAATGTACTTTGAATAATTGCGAAAAATAATGTGACTCATCATTCTGAGTTCATTGCTATAGAGATTATGTTGAGAATGTTTGCCTATCAATTTGCATGTAAGTTTAATAATGAATTCAACGTTTACAGATGACTAATAATTTTAGGTTTTTTCTAGGTGATAGTTTATATGTGAACAAACATAACTTAGTCTTTATTTGTTATGGTTTTCGAAATCAACCAAAAAGAGGTCGAATCAAAAGAAAGGATTATTCAATCGAATTATTATAATTATTTCCGTCCATCTCAGATGTATTAGAGAAATATAAAGTTTTGCAGAAGCTAAATAAAGGAAAAAGAAAGAGGTTATTATGATAATGCTCGCAAAAAATCGAATGACGTTGGCTATTATAATACAATTAATCGAAAGTTGAAAAAATACTGAACTCAAGAATATTGCTTCCGTAAAATTATTCAGAACTAAAGAAGATAAATTATGAAAAGCAAAAATATCAATTAGCTACTGTACATCAAGGCAGATTTTTTACAACATTCATAAAAGAGAATCGCTAAAAGACAAAAATTTCAATATAATTCTTCGTTTATTTCTGAAGAAAATTATGACTGATAAATTTTTTTGTAGACCTGCCAGAAAACCCTTTGGAAATAAAAATATCGCTGCTGAGAAATTGAGATTCAAAACAAGTCGCTTAATATCGTGGATGGTAAAAATCATGTTAACTAAAAATCCATCAATGAAATGTTTCTTTCACCATCAAAAAGTTATTTTCTAAAAGCCAAAAAAGAATTAGCTGTGCAAAATCTGCTTTGCAAGATTGCGATCTTACAGTTAGCGGAAAGTGTTACAAAATTTATATGGAGAAAAGGCTGAAATAATATGCGATATATTTTAAGAAACTCTCCTTATAATTAAAATATAGAAAAAATAATTTTAAACACAGTCATTTCACATTTAATTGAGAAAGGAGACAAAATAAAATACTGGTTGTCTAACGGTGTTATGACCCTCTCAAGAAGAATTTTTTCGAATTCAATATATGAACCTTGTAGATTGCATTTATTAGACTTAATTTTAAACCACTAGTTGAATTATGTTCTTCTGAATACTTCTATATCACCGAATATACCAATGCAATTTGTCAACGCTTTATAGAAAAATTGGAACTATTGCAAAAAACAACATAAAGAAATTAACACAAAAGCAAAGCTATTTTGTTTTTTTGCTGAAATTACAGATATCAGAACACCTGCTGAATTAAAGTAAATTCGTCATTTTGTATTATGGGACTAAAGCATGGCTTGGTGTTTGTACTAACATCGATTGGGATAACTATGTTTATGTAAGAATCTCCAAATTTCATTGTAAAGCATGAACTAAGTGGTAATGAAAGTCAACCTAACAAATGAAGAAACAGAATAAGTATTTCGCTTAGCAGCAGAAAATAATTCATCATTCAAAATCAGTAGCATGAGATGTTCACATTTGTGTACACAAACATCGCAGAGATCCATGTCAGTAGTAAATTTAGAACATTCTCTGAAAGTCTATTTCAATGATAAAACTGCAAAAGTTGTTTGTTCGTTTGTAAATACAAGTTTACCAATAACTCTTTTTTGCGTAGAAAAAGTACAATGCATATCTTAATTTTAAAACACACAAAAGTCAATCATATTATAAAGCATAGAACCAAATAAAAATCAAATTCGGAATCTATCCATAAAAATTCGATTAACTGGATCAGTGTTGACCACATTATTAAGTTAACAGATTAATTTAACAGAAACTAGAATATATATATATATATATATATATATATATATATATTTACCCTATATACTTATTGAATTTTTACTAAACTTTGTTGAAAAGCAGAAATGAAAGGCAAAGTTTGTACTTTATAATTCCAAAAATCTATGATATAAATACCATAGCAACAAAGACGATTTTTTTATTTTTCGTACAAATTGGCGGGGATAATAATATGGGGAGCAAAATTCGTGTCCATTTCAACTTTTCTTCTTTAAATACCAAAATTGAATAACTATAAAAAACATAACAGGTTCTAAAGTTGTTTATGTAATTTTTTAACTAAACTTTTAACAGATCTGTTAAACAGATTATAACATGGTCACCACTAAACTGAATGGGTCCAAATTTAATATTTTGGGGGAAAAGCTACTTTGACACTCTTTAATATATATATATATATATTAATATATATATATATATATATATATATATTATTATTATTATTATTATTAATTAAAACATACGTGCGACTTTTTTTCTTACTTTGCTACAATGTTAACTTAAGATTGAACAAAATTTTTTATAAAAACAGAACTGTTTGGAATTTCAGATGAACTTAATGTATGCGAAAGTAGTCGAACTATTACGTGAGTTTTTACCTTGTCAGTTAAATATATAAATGATAATTTACAAAAAGTGTGAAACTGACTATTATTGAATGTCGCCTTCTGTGCATTATATCTTTTCATTGACGCTTAATTAGCTTTTCACTTGGTACCAGTTCTTAACCTGTTGACAATGACGTATTTTCCTCCTCAACTTGCTTGTCTCGGCTTTGTCAAAGTTTGTCGGGATTTGTTGAATTTCAAGATAGACACTAAGTCGGCGGTTAGACTCCTTTATGTCTGACAATCGGCCGTCACACTTTTTTGAAGCTTTGAAATAAAAACCAATGCTATGCTTTTATTTCACTGCATAATATCTATGCAAGAAACATGAGAAAATTTAGCATCACTTCTTCTAAACACGTTCATAAAAATTGGTCTTTGCCAAGGTCATCTCATGACGCACCCAAAGAAATATGATGCACAATTCAATGCAAAGGTTCGGTGCACCAAAAGAAAAACGGATATTCCTCGAATTATTTTTTGCTTCACGATATTCGAGATTTGAATTATACTCCAAAAAATTAGCGAAAACAGCAATACTTTGGAGTTTATTTAAATAGCCTTTAATCTAAGTCAATGCTCTCAGTTCAGATTAATTGCCTAAAAATCCTTTTTAAAAAGATTAAATTTAATTTTTTTTTCAAAACAACTATGTTGTAATTGACGGATAATGCGAATAGTGTATCACATATATTCAAATTTAAATTGTTTTGGATAAAACACTCTAATAGTATTTCTTTCAGGTCAGCTAAGAGAAAAGCATTATCATGTCAAATACATTTACGTAATATAAAAGTCAATTCCGAAATTCGGTCAAATTCTAGATTTAAATGAAATGCACTTATCATTTTAAATTTATTAATTCCACAGAATTTGTATTTAATTAATTCACCTGAGCGAAATATAGAATGATTAATAGCATTGGGGTTCACCGATTGAAATGGACTTTAGAATACAGTACAGGTACATACATATAGACACATAACCTCAACCTTAACTTAGTTGGAAATCAATATATAAATAATAAATATATTTAAGCATACATGTATACTAGTTTATTATTAAAATTTTCTTAAAAATAAATTGATTAAAAATATTACATAATCAAAACATAATTTCTATTCAAAAGTACTATAAATTGATACAAAATATATGTATATAGTTTTGCTTACGTACTTGGAAACAGTTTGAAATCATCGATCGCTTAAAGAGATGTTTGTGGAATTGTTTACAGGTATACTATCTTCATCTGTTAGTGTCATGAGTGCAATGATCATGATAAAAGAGATCCCAATAGCTACGACGATAACTGCAACCCTTTTCATGACCAAATAAAGTCCTTGCGGCTGTTAGTTATAGCAGCTCATTACACAGGAAACACCCGTAAACAAATGCGAAATTAGTACAGACTTCCTTCTCCTTGCTGCATAAATGATACGCTTTTCCACCAATAAGTCGATTTTCCGTTAGTGCTCAACGCAGCCGCACTAATAAATATTCCCGCCATAAATATTCACAGTATTAAAATAGAAATAATTAATTTAATTTGACATTGTTGTCGGTGTATGGTAGCATTGTTCTTTTCTTCAATTACTCCGTTTTAATTATAACATTAAACGTCATATTGTCTAATTACATTTAGTACGCTGTTATTATTTAAAATGATGACGTTGACAGTCATGTTTTGAATAGAATTGGAACTTTGAGGTGCCTAATGACATTTTTCGCTTGGTTTAACCCTTTCTAATGCTCATTTATAATTAAGACAATGTACTAGATGGGTTTTCATTGCATAGAACTACAATGTCTTTACACCATATTACATACCTCCGAACAGTGGCGTTACTGAGGGGATGCCCTACACCGGGCCACAAATGCAAGTAAAAAATTTTTATTCTCCAAAAATAGATTTAAAGCTTATTATAAGCAGTCTTAAACAAATTTGGGGCCCCAAGTTTTGAGCCATAACATTTCAAAACCTCATCCAAAACCTCATAGACATAGCAAATTTTGTACAACTCTTAAATCTAAAATGGAATATCTTCAAAATTTTCGAATCTTTAAAGTCGAAGATTAACGATAAATTAGAATTGCTGTTTAGTGTGTAGATTATGCCGAGACTCAAGGCCTGCTACTATAAACTTTGTGGGTCTTGATTTATACGCTAATTACATAAGTAAAGTATAGACAAGTTCTGATTTCCCGTATAACTAAGCTAGCGATAACTACAGCACCATAACAAAACAATAAAACGAATGAAAGAAAATTTAAAAACAAGAAATATCTAAATGAAGATTTCTCAGATATTCCCTAATGTAATTGCTTTATTTTAGCAATTCGTTGATGTAATGAGCATTCTCGGCATTATTTCTTAATTGTTTTACTTTCACTAATAATTCCTTTCAATAGTAGAATTCAAGACAACTTCATTAAATTGAGGCATTTATATGATATTTTTGAAAGGATTTTCAATTATTTTAGAACTGGGGAATTTTTTTAATATCACTATTGAATGCGAATTGGTATTGTCTTGAAATACTAAGAATTTCCTTAAAATATTTCTCTAAGTTTGTTTTCATTTTTATGATATGTAAAAATATTTTTTGAAATGTTTTTACATATTTCCAAATTAGTTTTTAATAACCGCAATCTACTATGATAAAACTTTTTTAAAATTATATATTTAAATCCGATATATTCTCATTTTAGAAAATAAATCTGTGAAACCTTAACTTGTATTAAAAATGGTCTTTTCTATGAATAATGAAGTACAACTAATTTCATTGAAATAATCAAGTAGTTCTGAAATATCCGAAGAAATGGTAATGACAAGTGCAAAGGTTTGAATTGATTTTCATGAACATTGGCACTGTCAATACGAAAAGGCAACGCTTCTTGTGATACCTCAAGTAATTCTGAAATCACCTTACAGAAATTTCAATTTTAACTAATAAAATCTCCTGTTACTCTTCATTAATTGCATTTAATGATAAATGTTTCTAAGCTTACTGCAAAGTGGTCTCATAAACCAATAATTTTAAGTTTATGTGAAGTTAGCCAGAATTTTGAGAAAGTGCTGCAGAAAGGAGTTTACAGCTAAAATGTAATTTAAGTCAGCTTTAAATATATAAAAATAGGGAAGTATAGTTAAAATTTTGAAAATATTAGTGCTGATGATAAATTTGCCTCAATAACTACTAAAAATTTCAAAACCATGGAGTTTTATTTAAAAAAAACAAAATTTTCTATACTCCTTTAGAATAAATAAAGCACTTAAAACTAATGTTAAATTTATCGGGGTGACGAGGGCGTCTGATCACAAATTTGAAATCAAATGTCATGATAAAGCCAAAAATGTACTTGTCGTTGCTTAGCCTATTTTGTAAAATTTCTATTTGGAACGTTTTGCTCTGAAATCATTAATTTAACGGTTAAGCTAAGTTTGGGGTAATTTTGTTACCCCAGTAACAATTAGAATATTATTTTGAACCCAAACCAAATAGGAATAGCAAGATATTTTGTGACATATCCACATTTTTTAAGTACTTTTTGACTGCACAATATGGGAATCATTCTAACTTTGCTTATCAAGATTCAACAAAAACATCAGTAGTCTAAGTTCGGGGTAAATTTGTTACCCCAAAAGAAATCAGCTTAAGACTCTTGCCTTAGGATGATTGCTATTATGTTGTAGTAATACCATGCCTGAAGAACCCTAATGCTATAATTTCATGAAAATTTTATTTATGTTAATTTAGTTTGTACTCAAAAAACATCTATATTGTGAAATTCTTTTTAGTTTTTGTATACTCTGATTTTTGGCATATTTTAGTTGCTATGTTAAGAAGACAATCTGCGAAAAAAAGCTATATCAAGCTTAAGACTCAAGTATTTTGAATTTAATATATATGCAAAAAATCATAGCATACAAAAATTAAAAAAGTGAGAATTTCCCAATTTCTTCACAAAGTTTGGGGTAGAACTTCAAAATTAATTTTCGTTTTACTTTCGACGAGTTTACTTGGAATTGTAGTGTACATGTAAATGACTGACAAAAAGTTTTTAAATAAACTTTTTATTAAAAATAACAAAACTAGAGGAAAGCACCTTAACTGCGAACTGTACAAGAACTCATTTTTAAATTTCGAAATTATCAGAAATGCACAATATGCACTGATACACACATACAAAATTAAAAAGTAATTGTTGATTGATTTCTTACAAATGACCGAAGATTTCCATAAACCATCGGCAAAATTATTGGTTGATATAGGAGATTAAATGTCATACAAAAATTTAGCACCTTAATTAAATTTAGTCTACCAGCTACACCATTTACAAAAGTTGGCGGCCATGAGGCCTCATCTAGCGAATTACTTGCAAAATATAATTTGATTAACCCTACAAAATATAAACAAATGACATGGAAGAGGTCTGAGTGTGGTTTTTGAATATTCATTAAAGTTTTCAACATTTGAAAAATAATAGCCCAACATAAATCAATGGAGGCCCAATTTAAGCCAGACTGAATTTATCTAAAATTACAATCAATGTAATATTTCAATACATTATTTTATTGGATATGCGGTCCTGGAGAATGTTAGAGCACATATCTATTTAGTATTAAAAGTAACCACACTTAGGCCTTAATTAGCTATTTACTTTGGTTGTCCAATGGATTGCATTGCGAACAGCGTTTTGTATTGATGAATGCTATCTTTCAGGTTGCAATTTTCTGATCGGAGATCGTTGTTTTCCAATTTAAGCTTTGCATTCTCATTATTTATTCTTTTAGACATATCCTCATTTAACTTTAGCTCCCTGATTTTTAACTGTATTATCTCCTGAAGATTTTCTATTTGTTGTTTCAAATCGTTTATCATTGCTGGGTTGCTTTCGTTAATAGGCGTCTGTGATGACGAGCGAGCAATATAGTTGTCGATGGGTAAATTTGACGACGTATTACTCATTCGTGTCTGTATCATGCTGCTCAATGGATCATAAGCATACCCATTTAAGGCTTCTGTGTAAGATTGAGAATTGCGCGATTTGATGGGCCAACTAGCACGATTAAAATGTTGACTAGAATTTTGATCTAAGCCCATTGATGAGAACAGATTGCTCACGCTAATACTACTTGTTGCATTAGAAAAGGCTTTGCCATCGTGCGTGGAATTTCCAACATTGCTTGACCATTTCTGCTTTTCGTCACACTTCTCGTCATTTGAATCCAAAAGAAACGGGTTTCCGAAGTCTCCAGCGTCATTCGCAAATAAATCGCCACTACTGGAGTTCTTTCCTCTGGCTGAATCACTTCCGATTGGTTTAATAGAACTAACAGATGACTCATTGTTGCTCCATAAATCATATCCATTGATTATTGAGCTTTGTGTTGTGATATTTTGTCGTGGAGGACTCACCTGCCCGTTTTGTGTAGTAGTGGGAAACGATGAATTCTGATTAATTCTTTCTGCTTCTAAAAAATCAATATTAATCTAAAAAATGACACTGTAAATATGGCGTAGCAACAGACGAATGCAATGCAGATTGAGATGCTATTAAACATTGCTCATAAGAACTACATATGAAATAACAAACCAGGTTAAATTTAGAATTGAAATCTAACCGATTAATTCAAGGAAATTGTAATTACATAGACAATATAAATATAGACAACTTTGTAATATATATATATATATATATACATATATATGTATATGCATACATATAATATATACATATACATATATGTGCATGTATATATATAAATATATATATATATATATATATATAATACAGACGTTCACATTTATCAAGCATACATTGTTAACACAAAGCATTCAGAGAAAGGCTTCAGTTCTTTCCTAATTATATTAAAGGCATTTTGTGCGCTTTTGTAAAATACTAATATTTTGCTTGTTGACCATTTTAATAGTTGCATAAGAAGCATTGACAACATTTCAGTTACACATATTTCAAATTTATCCATAAAATCTGAGACTTTGCTATTTTGGATTGGGGGTTCTGTTCGATGGATTCTCTTAACAGGCTCCACTTAGTTATCAAAAATATGTCAAATGTTGAAAGTAAATCAGAAAATGAACAGTTGACGATTTTTTCTTTAAATCCTACCCTATAACGCAAATTGTATTCCATAGCTGCTCTTGCGATTGCTGCTACTTCTGCTAACCATTTAGGAAGCAGAGAAAATGACAAGAGACTTTAGGCATTCCCACCACGATTAATATAACTACATATTTTCAAATTCTATATTTAACATGGAAATTTTACATACAGAATGGATATTATACTCATCCGGTTTGATTATTTATATGAAAACATTAAGTTTCTCTAACGAAATCGATAGTTCTCTTATGAGGTGAAAAACATAGAATTTCCACATTCCATAATTCTTGATAAATTAGCTTATATAGTATAATTTGATTCCAATTTTCACTTTTTAAGGTAAAAATATTTTTTACTTGATTGGAGAAAATGTGAGAGATTGTAGTGTTGCATTGATCGTGCTTCTTCGATTGCGTTTTTGCCACGTCGGTTTTGTAAACGGATTCTGGCACCAGCTTGAATAAGAACTTTGCAGACGTCCAGATTTCCTCGATATGCAGCTAAATGAAGGGGAGAGTCGCCATTTGCATTGATATGATCAACATCCGCACCGCTAAAAGAGTAGTAGTCAGTAAGACAGGAGAAAGTTTTCTTTATTAACATCCACGAAGTTGTATGTATCAATAATATAAGTAGTTTTTTTAGATTGACTAAAATGATCTTCTTTAAATCCATTGTGTTATTAAAAGCTTGTCTTAGAGCAGTCGTTGTATGATATTTTCATCTCCTGATCAGAGCCAAATTTAGATTTTCTGCGTCTGACAGTCATAAAACAATAATATATACGAAACAACATACAATTGAACGCATAGTACCTCCCAAATTGTGTTCTACCCGCTCGATTGAGTTCACGACTCAAAGAATATAGTGTGGTTGCAAAACTTTAAAAAGTAAAACTAAGATAGAAAATTTCATTTTAAACATATTTTGACACTTTTTAGACGGTTTCGAAAAGTTATTGATCACAGAGATTGCTCAAAATTCAAATGCTCCTCATTCTAATCAGAAAATCAGGTCTACCCTTCTGAACTCAAGGATAACAAGGCAATTTATTAAAATCAGAACTGAAAATTGACTGCATCACTTTTGGAAAGTCAAGAAGATTTTCATTTTTGAGGGAAAACAAGTTCCTTTAAGTGCTATACTTATTGGAATCATCAGATACATCAGATAATGATCGGGTCAGGTCGGATGACGTTGAGTTCGATAAGACTTTTATGAACTTCTTTCAAGTTGGGTTTTTTTATTGGTAAGAGCTATTTAAGTTGCGATGGATTGTGTTGGGTTGGGTAAGAAAAATATGATATCCTTATAGTAATGAAGAAACAGCGGTGTTAACAACAGACGCTGTTAATTGTAACAGCATCATGTGTGCTGTTAACAGCTATAGTCAATTTTTGTTTCAAGCACAAAGCACTTTTATACCATATTTTGCTACTTCATTTGCTGTTTTAGGTGAATTATAAGCGCTCTGGAAGTTAACTTAAGTTTGTGCATTATAGTGTACATGTACAACGCGCATTATTAGATACAATATTCAAATATATTATAATGCAATACTTCAATTGAAAATAATGAATATCATATTGATGTGCTAATTAAGTAGAGTGGTTCTGATGATGTTAATGTTGAATCCAATTGGGATTTGTTGCTCATCTTGGAAATTGGCTAAGATGTTAATTTTACTTTTTACAATCAGTAGGTGCAGTCAAAGTGAAAGGGAGAGAGGGACATGGTAGACATTGTACTTAAAGCATTAACTTCCCTTATTTTAGTAGTTTTTTTGTGATTTTTAGTTTTTAAAAAATTTTAATTTCAACTTAGAATAACACAATTTTAGCTATTATTTTTTAGTAGTTGTATGTATCGGTTTGTTGGAGGCCAATAATTGTCCCCAAGCGGGTGTATCACTCTCAAAGGCCCTGAGTAACCGTATAATGGCACTATGGTGTACAAATACGTATTTAAGAATTCCTTTTTGTCATAAAATAGAAGTTTTTGAAAAAACGCTATTCATTAAATTGGCGGTTAACAACAAAAGTGTTTGCTGTTAATATTAACAGTCGATAATGCTGTTAACAACAAATTTGTCACTCCTGAATATTACTGAAATATCTTAAATTCAATTAACACAATATTTCATCAAACGTGATTCCTAACTCATATAAAAAATCAAGTCAAGTATGAAAAAACAGTTCTGAATTTTAATGGTTTAATTTTATTGGAAATGGTGCGTACTCAGTAAATGTTTACGTTGAATGCGAAACATTAGTTAACGGAAACGCAAATATTGATTCTGACAAAAGAATTTAGTTGAGTGTGCATATTTAATATAATTTCATGCGAATGCCATCATATATGATATAGAGAAAATTTGTTATATTTGGAAAATTTACAAAGTTGATGAAAAGGTAAACAGTATGAATTTGAGTTATGTAAACAACATTAAGTTGTCTATGACATTCTAACCTTAAGTTTCAACAAACTTGCCTTTCAAACGTTTAATTATTCAAGCATACAGAAGTGAGAGAATTATGGTAAATGTAAAGTTTAAGTAGTAAAGTTAAAAGAAATTTCCATGTATTAATAGAATATATCAGCTTTTACACCCACATTTCCATTTAAAAAATGCAGAAAACAAATTCAAAATTCATAGCTACTTGAATTTTTTGTGAATCTAACCTGCCTGGAGGGAGAAAGATATTTGCAAACTTGCTTAAATCGATTTCTATACATATACATACAACATTCAATTTAAGCGGTAAATTTGAAATCAATTTATTACTTACGGAATTAATAAAAATGCAGAGACCAAATTTAGCTAAAGTATTTTACTTGAGGATTTCATTATCTAAGAGCAAAAACCTCAACATTGATAAAACCTGAATCCAAGGAACGTTCAATGAATCAGATTTCAATAAATATATGGGCATGTGATATTACCCCTATGTGAATTGCATAGTGCATGTTACATGTATGTGAAAATACGATAAACAGGACGATTATTATTTTGACCTAAAAATTTAATAAGAAATTTTGACCAACACTTTGAGCTATTCATAAAATTAAAGCGACTTCAAACTCAGTGTGTTATAAAGTACTATTTACAGATGACAAAATATAAAGTTTTTAATAGACTTACAACGATCATTTTCTAAAAATTGCGAAGTTGTTAAAAACTTATTCAAGAGTGGCATTAGGACATCTAGTTCATTTTAAATTTAAATTTTGATAGGGAATTCTACAAAAAGTGAAATTTATGAACTAAATTGTCTAATTTTAATATTTTCTACTAAAAACGAAATTTTGACCCACCAAAATGTTTTTGACTTATTGACCTTCAAACCATACTAAGCACAATTTCCAGTTTTCAGGTCTAAACGAATTTTACAATTTTTTTGAAAGAAAATAACATTTGACTCTATTGATTTACGCGTCCTAATAATATAAGCATACCCTTGTATAAGTATTCTGCAACAATGTGAATATCCCTTGTCAGAAGCTACATGTAGAGGTGTTTGAGCCCATTCCGCTTCAGCATTAACTTCTGCTCCGAAATTGATCAACGTCTCTGTTACTATTTTGTCTCCATTTGATGCTGAATGATAAAGGGCTGTGCACTAAAATTCAAATTTAAAAATTGGTTTCATTCAAATATAGCAATTTTCAAACATTTTCTAATTTTATCAGCATCTTTTAGAGCATGCTATGAATTGCTTCATCCTGACCTACAAGAACTTCATAAAATTCAATATATTTGCTAAATTATATTTGATGTGTGCAATCTATATCAGGGGTGCTTTGCTGTCTTTTGAGGTAGGGGGCTTAATAATATATTGCTAAAGAAGTTTTTCTATATGTTCACAAAATTATTGAAATGTTTTACTATATAATTGAGAATAGATGATGACAAGATTGTGATGTTAGTGCTCAGTAAGGCTGTACTGATATTTCTCATACCCTCATCCATCCATAAGAGGTTCATGTGTACCGCTACCCACTATAACTTTAACAGTTTTACCCATTCTTACTTTCAATTTACAACAACTAATTATTCTAACTATAGCACACAACAAACACTATAGAAAATTGAAAATCAGTTGTATTTTTAATATATGACCAGTAAGTTTTTTACTTAGTCACCTAACAGCCAACTTCATTTGGCTGTGATGATTAGAGAGGGACATCAGGTACCTGAATAAACCCGACCAGGTTTAGGATAGAGTCGGGCTCGGGTACTGGTTCTGTACTTCTGCTCGCGGGAAGTGTCATCAAAGCTTGGATTTTTTGATCAGCAAATTACTGTAGTTAATATTCTGATCGGGTTGGGTTCGGGTCCATACTAAGCCCATATTGTCACTCTCTAGTGATGTTGGTAATAATTTAATTAATAGAATAGAGATCTTCATAGTAGGGATCCAGGGCAGGATTTAGTATCGAAGTCCCCACATCGGTTAATTTTCCCAAAATATATATTTACAAATTTGTAAGATTTATGAAAAATATTGGTGGTACATTTACTAAAATTTACAAAATTTTAACAAATTTGTGTCATTTTTTAAGAATTGCTAAAAACAATGTTGAGATTCAATTATCTGTTTTAAACGTAAATTATTACATAAATGCAATAACCCTTACAAAGCTTGTTTAAAATTTTCAAAATAAATAGACAGGTGTGTCAGCGTCCTTTTTGGACTATATGATTTTAAAAGCGGGGGCTCCGCTCCCTGCCAAGCCACCTCTGATCTATATTTATGTTAATATTCCAAAAAAATTTTGAATTCGCACGTATTTGAAGTCCTTAACCAATTTGAGATAATTCTAGATTCAATGTGATTTGTGGGACTGTATTCTTTTGCATATTCTAATTGCATTTTATAAAAGGCAATCAATCGCAAATGAAATCGCCGTTTTCAGACTTAAATGCAGAATTGACCAAATTAGCGCTCAAAAAATTCAGCAATTAGCATGCAACA
This sequence comes from Hofstenia miamia, assembly GCA_900660155.1. Lineage (NCBI taxonomy): Eukaryota > Metazoa > Xenacoelomorpha > Acoela > Hofsteniidae > Hofstenia > Hofstenia miamia. Next base: position 212,229 of record CABFPE010000780.1, read on the forward strand.
CATAATTCTCATACAAGCAGATGTAACGCAATTACAAACGGATTGCGATTCCCCGCTTTCCACAAAGCACTTACGAAGCATTTGATAGACGCTGTTAGCCTTAAAGTTTCCCTTTCGTTTTCGCCGAAACGGCATTAACGATTCAATTTTAACAATGACTTACTTTAAAATACCGTAAAAGTTTCTTGCAATAAATAAGACAAATAGCAGGAAAAAACAGCGTTAACACTAAAAATTTCTGTAAATTGTAGTTTCCCATTTGTAATATTTTCCAATAATTGGAGGCCATGACAAAAGTTAAAGTTTGATAGAAGCATCGATTTCATATATTAAAATACATACGTTGTATTCATTGTTTATATTCCTTAATAGACTATATTACATAGACTTGTCAACGAGCCGAGCTTGAGCAGAGTATTGGATATACAACGAGCCCAAAACGAGCCTTTTTAGGCAAAGCAAATTTATAGTACTACATGTTAATTATGCAGATTTTTTTATTTTTTCATTCAATATGCCTTTTTTATATTCATATTTTGAAAATGTTTGTTAAATAATAGGATGAGCTATGGAAAAAATTCTGAGAGTGCAATATTTTTAAGAAATATCAAGCTGAAACGAGCCTCATTTGCGAGCCGAGCAGAGCCGAGCCGAACTTACTCAAAATTTAATCGGGTCAAACTTAGAAATTTCGGCTCGTTGACTAGTCTGATATTACACAAAACAATACATGCATATACATGGAATATTTTGATGGAAATTGTGTTGGATATTAAAACCTCTTGTAGAGTAACTATAATTGAAGATATTTCAAAAAATTACCCGTTTTTCATCAACGCTTAATACCAGGCTTTTATCTTCCTGTAATAAATTGTGAATGGTCCCAATTTCACCATTTTTCACTGCTTGGAAAAATTCTCTTCGAAGAGACATTGAACTTTTCTAATAAAACCTTGTGAGGTTGTTTTATTAGGGATATTAATAGACTTTTAATTTATAGTAACAGAAGTGACTTTGCCCCTTTCATCTCGTTAGTCTTAGTGAAATTATTCAGTGCTTGAGTCACAAGCGTGCAGGCCTGAACAAATAATAAAAGAAGATTTCTCGAAAAGATGTGTGAGTATACTTATGCGAAAATTTCATTCCCCAAGGTGAAGTGATAAATATTTAACAGGACAGGGCATAATCATTTCGAGGAGGCCAATTTAATAGATCTCATTGCCGAATGTTCAAAAATTTCACATTTTCTCTTAAATTATTTGTACATATTATATAAACCAATAAAATAAATTAAATTGGTCTAAGCAAGATTAT
>CABFPE010000780.1:213563-227149 GCA_900660155.1 Hofstenia miamia
TAGATCTCATTGCCGAATGTTCAAAAATTTCACATTTTCTCTTAAATTATTTGTGCATATTATATAAACCAATAAAATAAATTAAATTGGTCTAAGCAAGATTATCAGTGATCACATTTTCAGATCATGGAATGCTAAATATGTATGCCGGGTCATGTCCCTTTTAAGTTATTCCAGACTGCAAATGAGTTCAATATTTGACCAACCACCCAGAAGACGTGACCCAATTAGCAATCAATTGATCCTCAATCAATCAGTTACAATTTTACCATGACTTTGTTAAAATCTTTTGTTAACGAAACCAGCTTGAGAACATTTACTACAAGAAACCAACAACGAAAATGATAAATACAAAAAATGAATGCACATCGGAAGCCCAAAAAGCCGGTTACTTATAAAAAGCAGATTTCAATTTTTGACTCGGTTCCTAAGAGTTCTTAATACATTAAATTTACAAATTTAAAATGTTTAACTAATGATATGCCCAGATCCGTTTCCCACGCTGGATATATGACTGTTTCTTGGCATTGAGGTCCAACTTCAACAAAAGTTGTAGGCTTAGATTTAATAGTTTGCCCCTGATGAGCTATTTAAATTGAATTCAATGAATTTAAAAATATCTATTACCTAATGTTACATTAATCACAATAAATCAAATGCTTGGAAGTGTTCCAACAACCCATGCAAATTTGCTAAAAATTCAAAGCCAATTATTTTTAAGAAGTAGTAGAATTCCAAGTATTAATAAAAGGTCATTTACATGTTAAATCCTAATTTTAAAATTTTCAATCAATGCAATGTGAGAGTTGTATTGCATTGTCAATCCACTTCTATATTGCAAAATAATATGCATGAATACTAGGTCCTAAAATAACAAACAATTTATAAGCATTACGTATTCATCCAAAGTAGATTGCACTTTTGCCTTTATATTTGAATTATATTCTCTAGGTATTATTTGAACAATGAATATATTGCAAAGCTACTTGCAAAAGAATATTAAAATTTTGTAATTCAATAGAATGATCAGCTACTGTAAAAGTTTTGTGTAGGTGCATTCTTGCCAAATTAAGAAAAAATCGATATCATCTCAGTAATTCTAGTGTTAATTAAAAAAATTACAATTTATTGTACGTCATAAGCATTAGCCTGATATATATATATATATATATATATGCGAGTGCGAGCTTAAAAGATTTTTATCGAAATTACACTAAATGAATATAAAGAGTGTGATATATAGCTGTTGTAGACCTATATTCTTAAATCGCTGAATACCTCATACCTTGTATGTGTTCTCACACGATAACGTCCAAATGAGCCAGTGAACAGAGATTCGGACTAAAAGTCAATATTTGCGAAGGTTTCTTGCGGAAATGATCATAGTGATGAATGTTTAGGTTTCTCAACAAACTATAAACAAATAAACACGTGATCATATTTACACATTTAAAATTATTATTAATTAATCGGCTCGTAGTCAGGACATTTCTTGCTAAAACAGACAATATCCCACTTGTCTCAGTAAAAAGTTCTTTGATGAACCGACATAGCAATTAATTAAATGTAGAACACTTTAATTAGTAAGTATGGATCTTGATAAAATGTCAATTGTTTGTACGCGTGTTGAAGTTGTCAATATTAGGTTTGAACTGTTTATTATACTCAATAATCTATATTCTGATTTTTAAATACAGCTATAGGAAGATCATCGATTTGCGAATAATTCTTTAAAATTTTCAAAAGTTTTAAATAACAATATGTGTCACAAATAAATTGTTAATTTATTCAAAAAAAATAAAAAAATTTGTTTTTTAGTCCTGCTTTTGTGTTCTTCTGGAACCCCCGGTGGTAGATGCAGAAATATTTTTAGAGGGTCCCAAGATAAAATTAAATTCTATGTTCATATTTGGGTATTAAAAAATGTACATTTTATCACATAATTTGATTGAATTCTCCTAATTTTAGATGAGACCCAGGCTCACTCGACTTTCCTCTCCCCTGTATCAGCCTGTTGAAAGCACCTTAACCATATCTTGCTGTACTGACTCAAATCAAATCATAGTTTATTCGTTATACTAATTTGTTTTATTCTTTCAGAAGTTTTTTAGATTTACTTTAATTTGTTTCAGTAATTGGATGATATTACGTTAGTAGTCCTGAAATTTGTCTAAGTCTAAAGTCAAATATGATTGCATTAATAAAATTCAATAGATTTTTTGCAACTAAGAGGAATTTTCAAAAAGTTGAGAAATTTAACAACTTTGAAACTGGAGATATTCTCAAAATTGTTGTTTTTAAGTCAAATATATAATTGTCCAAATTGCTTCTTCTTAGTCACAGAGAAATTGATCAACTCCAGAAAAATCAAGGATCAAGCGGGTCACATTTGGTCGTGTCAGTTCAGGTCACTGGTGAACTAAATGAAGCGCACATTTCGTTTGGGTCATCACATTGAAATTTAGTAAAATTCCCACTGCGAAGTACTTTGAAAGTTATAAAAACAAACCTATTCATTGTTTTCAATTATTCTTTTGTTGTCAACTTGAACTTCAATTTTTGTTCCATTTTTGTGTATTTTCAAACTTTCGAAGAATTTGGAATTAAGACGTTTTGGTCTCATATTTGACAGCAGGCTGTAAGGTTTCGGGGCAGTATGACGTGACCCGTTTCCAACTTTGTTAGAAAAGATAGGGCATGACTATAATGTTAAGATTTGCTAAATCTCATTTTTCTACATTCTTTACATATTTTGCTTATGGCATTATTCTGTTTTACGTTTTTAAAGTAAACGGATCAAATCATGTCGCCGGGACATGTATTTTACAACTTAGCCGATTTCAACCTTTCACATGTACGGTGTTTACATCTTAATGCTCTATATATATTTAAGCAATAGCATGTGCAATTATAAATTACGAACATATCATTTCCACCCATGGCAAACGTAGTAATTCGCAGTGAATTACAACAAATTAATTCGAAAATTTTAAATCAAAGTGTCCTACTAATTAAATATGCCTTCTAGAAACAAAATATATGGATAATAGTTTACGGATAAATTATATGTAATAGTGAACATACATTATCCTGGAAGTACTTGATTTTGTAGTAAATTGAACTATTGAACTAGTTGCCAAAATTTCATGCCTTACGCAAATTTTTAATTATTATGCTGATTTTAAAGTCATGAAAGTTACAAACTATAATTTCGGCTTTACTTCTTTCAAACAATACCATTCTTCTGAGTTCTGTTGAATGAGAATCTTAGATTTAAGCAAAAGCCACCGACCGTATTTAAAAACAAATATCTCTGAAGTAGTGCCAACTTATATAGTTATTTACAAATAAATAACATTTGACTTCGAATATTTTCTTCACAAGTATTTCAAAAAATTGTAAGTATATAGGAGTTCCTGTTCATTTGAAGGTAAGAAAAGTTTGATAATTTGTTTATTATTTTATTCAATTAATTCACAGAAAATAAATGGTTAAGGAAAATCAATCGTAGTAGAAGATGTTAGTTTTATTGTTACAAAGGACACCATATTTACAAATTGCGTTTAAATAATGTAAATAATATACAATATTTACAAATAATCATAATTGAAGTATAAAAACACAACTAGTTTACAGATATAAACCTATTTACAATTTATACAATAGAATGGGGGATTTTCAGACACAATTAATAACTTTCAGAGTGCTACTACGCTGCCGAACAAAAGTCTTGCAACGCCATAGTCAAGTCATTAAATGTTACTGTAATAATTAAATGTTGCGGAATAATTTCAATATATGTTCATACTGTGAACCACAATTGTTCAGCACTTCTTTTGATGCACCATCCTGCTGGAAAATGTCATCTGGCCCAAAAAAGTAAGTAAACATCCACAAGGAATTTCGTAGCACTCTCATGCATTAATAGTACCATGGACTATAACGATTTTTCTCAAACATCCTGTTTGGATAAACCCCATGCCACTATACGTTTTAGTTTAGTACAGTGGATTATATTTATTTGCCTCTCCTTGAAGACATCTTACATCTTCCCTTCGAACAAAGTGAAGCTCAAATTTGCTTTTGTCACTAAATGTCACAATTTTCCAATATTCAGATACATTGAAAGACTATCTTGCACAAAATGTTGCACAGTCCTATTTTAAACACTATAAAGTATTAGTCCATTGTTGCTGGAGTTCAGAAGCTGTCAATTTTGGGTTCGACTTTGATAACTTTGTTAGGATTCCTTTACCCTAAATAGATTTCTTTCTTCGCATTGCATTGGAATCCTCTTATCTGTAAAGCTTTAAAATTCTTGCATGGTCTTTACTTCCTTATGGTTTAGTAATTATATTTCTTTCGGTATCAGAGATCTATTCTTTGGAGCTAGAAATGGAAATGTCTTAATTCATTTATTAATAAATTATCTAAAAACAGTTGTGTTGAAAACTTTTGTCCGGGTGGGAAATGAGGTATAATTGATTAGTCACTCTGGCGTGCTTTGGTAGCACAATCCGATGGAAAAGAGTATCAAAAGAGGGGCTGATCAATTGTGTTTCCTAGTATGTACACATTTTGAAATCATTGCACACTGTGGCTGCTGCAAAGTAACATTAAAGGATTTGACTATGGTGCTGCAAGACTTTTGTCCGGTACGGTATATAGCGAAATAATCAAAAGAAAAGTGGGCGATCACATTTTTCATATCAAGATATTCAGCGTTAAACTTAAATTTTTTCTGTGACGTCAGAGGACTTAAATGAACTTTCCCATAGAATTCTAGACAACATACAGGGTTTTTTTATAATCTGTTCATATTTAGTGAGTTTTTAGGGTATTTCACACTTGACATTTCAATTAGATCCTTTGACCTAACGAAATGTTAAGTTAAATGTTGAATATCTTGAAAATAGTTAACATTTAAAACCTGGTCGCCTAGCAATAGGAACTTTTCTATTGATTATTACGCTGCATAGTAGCATTCGGATATTTTTTAATTGTGCGTGAAGTCCCATATTATTATCTAAGTATATGAATAAAAAACTAGTAATAGTTAATCCCAGAATAGTAACATTTTGAGCGAAAAAAACATTGCATTTTGAACAAATATGAGAATCACATTACTTTTTACCGAATAGCTACAGAAAAAACTCATCTAACTCTTTTTGATCGCAAATAGCTTATCAAATAGTTTTATTCTGTGAGAAAATCAATGTGCTTAGCTAATGATTCAATCTAGTAGATGTGAAAGTTTAATGCTCTTTCAACAACTTATTGATTTACATTTCAATCTATTTCAGATTGACACCACTCCTATTTGAGGGCTAATAAAATGTTGAAGAATATAGATGACAAAAAATTAGAGATAAAATGTCTCTTTATCGAAACTTTTTCATGTCACAGAGGGAATTGACGTGATAGGGGAACAGTGTTTGACAGAATGGCTTCTATTGAAAATGTGGATTCTTTCGAGGCTTAAGAATGCCAAATTGGAACACATACTTTTACTCATCACATGATTAAACATGAACATTCATTTAATCCAGCTCACTCCTTTATACGTTTATGAACGTTTATTATATCTAATGGTAAGCAGTGTTGGAACCGTGCCTTGATTTATCGGCATGAGCAATGCACTAAATTTAAAAAAAATTAAGCACGAGCCCGAGGTGGCGCGACAATCTATAATTTTTTCTTTGAATGTAAAAGGCATCCTAGATTAAATCTGTGTGAATGAGATGCTTTTGAAGGCAAATTGTTTCAATAGTTTAACAAATTGTTCAAGAAACAGACCCTTCGATGAGTTTAATATGCAAATTAATCGATTTAGAAAATCAAAATTACAAATATATTTTATATGCATTTCAATTTTGGCACTGGCACGATACGAGCACGGCACGGCACGAAAGAAAGCACGGCCTGGTTCCAACACTGATGGAAAGCATGCAAGAATCCTTAGAACATTAATAAAAAATGTATGGATTTCAATCTTTTACATGCTGTGGTTAGATCATTAATGCAAACAACCCAGAGCACATTCCTGAGGAACTCAACCTGTAACTTTGAGACACTCTGAGTATTCATAATGGATTCGAAGTTATTGATCTCTTTCAGATAGATGAGATACAAGTAGCTTAATACATTTTCTCTAAATGGCAATTAATACCTTATAACTGACACTATCGAAGGATTCCTCAGTCAGAGTACAGAAACATTGATGTTAAATTTAAAAACCAATGTTCAAATATCAGAAAACAATTACTCTCATACATGAATGCGTTAATAATAAATGAAAATTAAACAGTATTTCAACCCCGATACACTCTTTTGATCTAACACATGACACAAATTATTAATGAACATAGTTGAGCAAAGTTTAGTAAGTATTGATATTTCTGAAGGTTTACTCACAGTTAAAAAATTGTTCTGTATAAATGCATGCATAATATATTTGTCAGTAAACAAAGACTTAAAAATTGTACAAATTGGGGCATAGTGAGAAGTGTACGAAGTTTAAATGAGCAGCGCAATCGATAAAATGCAAGAATTTGTATACGTTGTGACACAGAATTAGACAACATTGCCATTTTGTTGGATGAATATATCAGAGTTTACAGATTTTATCTCATGATTTACTCAAGTGCTTGCTGGATTTCAGTAATAATTTGTCTTCCCATATTTTGTTACGAAAATTCAGATTTTGTAATTTAACCTGCGGGAGCTTGAATTTCATCAATGAGCTCTATTTTTGTATTTGGAAACATTCTTTCGACCTTTTCTTTAATCAATTTCGACATGTTTTTAATGGAACACAAATCTTATAAATAAACACATTTTCAATTTCAGAAGACTTTTGAATATCGTGAATTCTGAGGCGTTGCTCTGTTCGTTCGGAGCATCCATCCGTCAGGAAAAAGAGCGTTTGCAAATGGAATAAAGTCACTGGGAATATTAGAGTACTTTCTGCTGGCGACTTTAATTTTCGTCAGGTAAAAGCCTTTGGAAACCAAGGCCTTCTTCCATATCATATGAGGGAGAACATTATGGGCTTCTCACTGTAAGTATTTTTGTCAAAATCAGTGCAACAGAGTATTACGATGAAGGTAAAAGAGACATTAATCAGCTATCAATGCGTTAGTGCAACAATATTATTTTGTATTCTTGTGCATAATTGACTCTCAATTCCTTTTGTGTTGGAGTCAGATATAGAACGTTTCTGTACCCAGATTTATTGATGACTAGTTAGATATTTCCTTTGGAAACTTTTGGGTGGCAAATACGTTTTGAATGAAGCATTTTGTGCAACTCCAATTTGAATATTTGGCTAGTTTGCATATACATTTGATGTGACCCAGAAATTTTGTTGGGTCGCCGGCTGCCTTGAAGTCTCTCCATTGAATTGACACGAGTTCTAAAAGCAAAAAATTGGACCATAATAGTTTCAATTTTAGAATCAAATTGACGTCTTCTTGCCATTATGTACAATTAATAACAAACTGAAATTTGTTGTTGGTATTATTTGGTTTTTGGTATCAGTCTAGCATATACGTGTCTACAATTGTCATTACAAGTAATTTTTTAATTTTTATAGCATTCGATAAGTTCCTAAAAAATTTTTTTAAAATCTTTTTAAATTTTTGACGCACAGTATACAACCGCTTTCACACATAAAATAGTAAATAGAGAATTATTCTATATGACAATAAATTGATATACTTGAAGTTCAATTAGAATTAAAATGTATTCAAAACACATTGCAACAAAGAACTGCAGCGCTAAAAGATTTTTCAAGTTAATATTGATGTAAGAATACAGTTATTTCATAAACGTGAAGAGCTCTTTCTTTACAAGACTAGCTTTTGATAAATTCAGATTACGAAAGCAATATGAAGTCCAATGCTATCGCAAATGAATGCAAGAGAAAGCTTAATTAATCATTCAAGTCTATAAGACATTATAACAATATCGTCAATTCAAAATGTACAAACGAATACAAGGCCTATAAACTCTTGTGAGACTAAGGATCATAGTTGGAACCGGCCGGAAATAATGACGCCCAGCCTGTGGACGGTCAATGACTTAGTCTGCCCGCCCGGTTTTGGCAGGCTTGGGCCGGCAAATATGTAAATTTACTTTCTCGTGTAACCTCATAAAAAACATTGAAAACAGCGCTGAATAGTATGCTCAGAAAATGTTATAAGCCCAAATATATAGAAAAACATAAAGAATATAAAATTATAGTCAATACAAGCACTATCTAATAGGGAACGCTTCTCTGAAATGATTTGGGAGAGACTGAATTATTAATATCGGCCCAACTCAATCTACATGCACTGAGGTTTACAGATGCACACACACAAACACACACATTACGTTACGAAAAAAACAGCTGTACAACCTGCAAGTGATATTTTTTTCTATTTTTCAAAATTTTGTTTGAGACCTACAAAATTAATTTATTGGTCTTTGTCTTGACTGGTATAGACCAATTTTCTGGCTAAAAATTGAGCCAGCTTAGACCAGCATATTTCTCCGGCCTTAATAAATATTCTAAACCGGCATGCGGCCGGCGAAAAACCGGCTGGGCCGGGCCGGAGCCCTGGTTGGTTCCAAGTTTGCTAAGGATATTTAAGATATAGAATTAAATACAATTATTCATGATACCTTTTTAAGGTTTTGTATTAAGAGAACCCTTTAATTGATTTTGGAAATTATTATAATTGCTTGTAATTTGAATTCTTGTTGGTAGATAATTACACAGACGAATAATTGTGCTTCTAACTGACTACTTCAAACAACTGCGACGAATTTTTGCTAAATTATAACTTGCAAGTCTTTTGTTAGAATTCAGTGTTGGAACATTTAAGTGATTAAAAGGAAGCAAGTAATAGATCGTTTTAAGGACGCTATTAACCATTTTTAAATGCATGAGTGGCCTGGCGAGGGAGCTGAATTGCAAATGAACTTTTAGACCATATAATTTTAGTGTAAATAAGTTGGAAAAAACTTTTGAGCGCGAGGATGGACGTAAACTTTGTGGCATAAAACACTGCATAAATTATTTGGTTAAAAGTATATTATGGGAATTATTTATGAATTTAAGAATAAATAACTTCAATAAAATTGGACATTGATTTACCCTAGCGCTTTTTAAAATGGTGTGATATCAACTCAAAACTGATCTTTTCATTACTAACCCCAAAATTTTTTTTAAATCTATAATAGTTTGTTAAGAAAAGCTTTAGATGCACAGATTTTGTGTTTTATGTAGCAGTTATTAGTTCGGTTATTTCAGCAAAATTTAATCTAGAGCCTTTTACGGGGATCAGTTCGGTAATTCCACTTCTATGTTTACAAAAGAGATCATTGTTCCGTCCTTCAATATATTAATGATCCTTAGAATGAACATAAAATTCATTAGACCATTCCATACCAACATCATAAGCATAGGTATACTAATTCAATAATATAGAAAAATATGAACTAAAAAATTTAAACCTTATTGCGCTTAAGCCCATTGATGATACAACCAGGGGAGGCTTAACAGTTAACAATTACCTGTCATTCCTCAACTTGGGATAAGTCGATGTTGTTGGAAGTCACTAGGTGGAGCTATCAACATCCTCATTATCTATAACATGCATTCGACAACATTCTTCAATAGTTTTGCTTCTACAACTATTAGTTGACACGGCTTTTGAAAAAGGTTTCTCAAAGCTTAAGCTCATTAACCTTAAACATTTAACATACAAGCACTTGTTCACACAATTTCTACAAGGGTCCTTAGGTTGGAAAATAAAGGCCAGTTTTCAATGATAATTCGCATTTCATGTAATTCATCAAATATCAATAAGGATAATGGTGTGGCGTTTTGGACACAGTTGCAACTAACTCAGGGCAAGATAGATTTCACACCTGCCCTACTGCCAATATTTTGGCAGGTTTCGGTAGGAATTTTCATTTTGTAAATTTCATGCATACGGTCATTTTCCTTATTACATATAGAAAAAATATTCCAATCGTTTTGAACTTTGATTAAGCAGAAAAATAAAATATATATATATAATTATACTTCAAGAAGGCAATAGCTCCTTAGAAATTAGTTTAAGATGTAAAAATAACACTATTGTTTTTTGAAGTTATATCTGACAACGAACTGTAGCATTGTTTGCAAATTATAAACTTTATTGTAGAAGCAATAATTACAGATATTTGAAGAAGAGGAACTCGATTTCTTGTCAGTTCTACGTCGTTTGTGAGTGTGAAATACATGTAGAGGTGCATTGTTTTCAATTTTCTTCAATTAAATTAAAAGATATTCTAAGATAATTTCCTTAAAATGTACTTATAAATTTATATATAAAATAATTGTATAATAGTAAACACATTCTACTTATATAGTTTTTAAATCGAGGGCAGTACGCGGTATAGAAACTACTTATAATAGCTAAAATCTTGCTAATTTAAAAAATTGCTATTAAATTGATTGGTATTATGCATACTGCACTGTATATACATAATTTGCAAATATTATAGAAAATTACTTTCGATTATTCTTAATCGTCAAATATACTTAGAGGTAAAAATTACTCAAACTGTATGTTTATGGATGTGTAGAATAACATAAGTGTATTCAAAAGCTTAAGAGGTGAATGAAATGAAGTTTCACGGAACTTTTGTGGAATCATATTAAAGTCTTCAACCCACAACAGAAAAAGCAACGATATCAAATCCCGATGCCTCTGATCTGAGCGGAAATTCAAATTCTTTGCATACGATCTAAATGAAAAAATATCCCAGATCTAAATTTAAGACAAAACGTTTGTGGACTTCAAGTCTAGCAAACAGATCTTGAATTTTGTTTTTTTAATTGGACAACAATCTTGGGCGATTAATGCAGATACAATATGATATATGTGTTATAGTCACAGGTAAAGAGACACTTGTATGCATTAGACGGTCTACGATTAGAAAACTCACAAGAATTTCTTGTTCTTTAACCCTAGAACTCTCCTGCTAGTGACAATTGTCACTTTTTTAGATAGGATTCATAAAATTAATTCAGAAGATCTATGTCTTTAAGCTATTTGAAAATCATTTTCTTTGAATTTTTGTTATATTAAATATCTTGTTCTTTAAAATACTGTCTGTTTCTTCAATATAGCTTTCCGCAATAAACTAGTGATTTCTTAATAGTGACAATTGTCACTAGCAAGGTAATTAGTGAATGCGTATAGGGTTAATCAAATAGCTTCGCATTCACATTAAGCTTCATAGATCACAATTAAAAGCTTTAAGTAGATGATTTATATGATTAATGTTTGGGAAATTGTCAGTGAAAGAAAATCTCAAGAGGCAAAGTTCACAACATGTTCCTTCATTGTAGTTGACAATTTTTCAATCATGCGACCCATTGTCGTTTGTGAATGAGTTTTAGCCTCATTAAGAACATATTGAAATAAATTGATATGATTTCACAAATTTCTATTGAGATTACATGACAACACATTTGAAAACGTACGTACTTTTGGCTCTAGTGTTGACTTAATTATAGAAATACAAATTTGTTGCATATGAAGAGTAACGAAGGATCCGAATATGTTCTTATCTTATCAATAGATTTGTCAAAAACCTTCGACCGTGTTCAACATTCGCGTATTATACAAAAATTTGGACTCATTTCCAGAAGCCCTGGTGTGCCGATTCCTGACAAATAGAGAGTAACGAGTACTTGTTAAAAGAAAGGCATCACAATGGCGATCCACAAGTCATCGAGTCCTATCCATCTGCGGTAAGCCATTTTCTTCACAATGCTAAACAAAATGCCAAAATCCTCCACATCAGTAATTAATTCATTAATTAATATTATACTAAAATATCTGCTTATTTAAAACAAATATGGTGGTTTTAAGCTTCTCTGGTAAAAGATTTGAATTTCACAGATCTCAATTGATAGAATGGTGTAGAAATTTCAAAACTGGAAAATTAACACTAGTTTTTTGCAAAAAAACCTTCAAACCAAACAAACTCCATTTTACATTGTTCACCTTAAGGTCCCTATTTGGTTGGCACGTCTCAAATAAGCGCTGTTAATATGCGATTCAATTCTCTTAAGCACATTCATTGTGAACTTTTTCAACGCTGTGTGAAATTCACTTTTGTATAAAATATATACACTATAATGCATTTTATTGATTGTACTAATTTACTAATTCCATAAGATAAGATAAGATAAGATAAGAGATTCTATATTCAGATAAATGTTTACAATTCAATAACTGATAATTTATCTGAATAGCGTCATAAATTAACCAATTACAAATCAACATGCATTACAAAAAGTAACAATTCTTACAGGCTATGGATGAATTACTTTATATTGCTATTTTATTGACGAGTTATCGTATAGTCATTGTTGTAAAATTTAAATCCTAACCATGATGTACCTAAAATATATTTTTGCTTAAGGAAGATTTTTAAACGCTTTTTAAAAGGTTTCAATTTTTCAATGCTTTTAATTTCTTTAGGTAGCGAATTCCAGGTTCGAATTGCGACATTAATGAAAGATTTCTTCAAAACTTTTTTCTTATACTTAACACATGTAAAAATTTTAGATCTTGAATTCTGTTTATGCGCAAATCCCGGGAACTTAATTGAATTATAAGGCGGTAGATTTTTTACTAGTTTGAAAAATGTTAGCAAGGTATTTAAAATGACGAGTTGTTTTGGAAAGAGAATTGACCTAGAAATGTAATGTTTAGTTTTCGATGAATTTTTTGCTGAGATATTCAGTGCCCATTTTAATTGAATGTCAAGTTTTCTATAAAGCACATCACTTAGATCAGTAAATAAGATGTTTGCATAATTAAGGTGGCTCATGATAAAAGCATGGAAGAATTGAATAATTGCACAAGGTGGTAACTGCTAACTACTAGTGTCATACTTTTTATACCTATAGCTAGTTTTCTAACTGTTATGTTAATGTGCGTGTTGAACTTTAACTTTGAGTCAATGGTTACGCCTAACTACTTGAAAGTGTCTACAATAGGTACATTAACAGTATTAATTTTCAAAGTCATTTTGGAAACATCGTAGTTATTTTTATTGGGCTGCAAAATACAAAATTCCGTCTTAGCTTCATTAATTATCAACTTATGCATTGAAAAATATTTTGACAATTTGTTGCAATTGAATTCTATTGATTCCACTGCTGAGTGCATTGATGTATTATCGCTGAAGATGCAGGTGTCATCGGCATATTGAATTAGATTGCAATTGGTTATTGACTGCATGTCATTTACATAAATACTAAAAAGAAGAGGACCTAGAATCGTTCCTTGAGGCACCCCATTGTAAACCGGTAACCAATCAGAAAAAATATCGTTTAATTTAACTCTCTGGAATCTTTGGTTAAGGTAACTAGTTATCAATTGCTTACTATTACAAGAAAATCCTAAGTAAGATAGTTTTTCAATAAGTATGTTGTGATTAATCGAATCAAAGGCTTTTGAGAGATCTAAACAAGCTATAGCTACAAATTTATTAGAATCGAGGGATGCTCTCCATTTTTCAGTAGCATGTAA
>CABFPE010000780.1:228307-244036 GCA_900660155.1 Hofstenia miamia
TATATATATATATATATATTTCTCTAAAATTAGTGATAAGATTTCGTTTTAATTTTTAGTGATCAAAATATCGTAAAATTAATAAAATAACAATGAGTAATTTTTCTATTAATACTGTAATTTATAGAACTTTACTGAAAATGTTACAATCTACATCTACATAAAAGCACTTAATTTTAAAATCAACCGCTAATAAATTTATTCCGAAAAGAGACATAACGTGTACTTCAGTAGAACTTGCTTACATCACAGTAAAAGAATGCTGAGAAGTCAATAGGTTTACGTATCAAGAATTTGCCAGAGATTCAGGAAAACAAGAGGAATGAAAGGATTGTGTCTGGTAAAAATCAGGTTTTGGATGTTGTAAGTCACATTGATAGTGAAGCAGCGCAATTTATCATGGATGTGTAAGGAAGTGGAAAGTATAGAGAAAGCACCAGGCACCCGAGACTATTAATTGTAAAATTCTCCAATTCTTGGCAACTTAGAAAAGTGTTAGCAAATGTTTGCCGAATGAAGACATATAAGATCGAGAAAGTTTTTGTTTCAAAAGAGTTGACAACCGAAGAGCTTGATATTGAAAAACGCCTTTTGAGAAAGTGATATGAATTAATCACTAATCAGAGAATAAATAAGAATTCGCAACCTGAAACTGTTTCAGAATGGTACAGAGATCGCTACATGACCAGAACGCTGAAAGTTTCTTATACTGAATTCAAGGTCAATCAAGAAACCAAATGCAATCTTTCACCTACAAAGTGACGTCCATATCAATACTATCAAAATTTGCTGCTTGACTGAAACTTGGCTAAACAAAGATATAGATGACGCTCATGTAAGCATATCTGGTTATAATATAATATAAATAATTCTGAAAAGCAATCTGGTGGAGGTGTCTGTATTTTTGTATCTGATTAAAGTTACACCAATATATAAAAAGGGAAGAAAAGATCTTGCAGAAAATTACCGACCAATTTCAGTATTAACAATAATTAATAAAATATTTGAAAAATTATTATTCAACCAAATTAACCTATATGTGGAACAAAATGAATTAATATCAAAACATCAGTTTGGATTTCAAAAAGATACCTCTACAAATGATGCCTTACTTTATGCTGTTGAAGACTGGAGATCAAAATTAGATAGGAATGAAAAAATATATATAGCATCATTAGATATTTCAAAGGCATTTAATTCAATAAACCATTCTATTTTATTGGAAAAGTTAAAGCAGATTTATAATTTTAGTGATTCATTAATAGAATTATTAAATAGTTACTTAAGTAATAGATATCAGTATGTGAAACTCAACGAAGAAATATCAAATTCATTAGAAATAAACCATGGAGTACCACAAGGATCAGTACTGGGTCCATTACTATTTAAGTTATATGTAAATGATATGGATCAGCACATTAATAGTAATCATGTACAATTTGCAGATGATACTCTTATTTATTGTAATGATATTTTAAATTTACAGGAAAATGTTGAAAAATTGCAATCATTCTTTAATAATAATTTGTTAAAATTAAATATTGAAAAAACTATATTTATGGTAATTAAGAATAGAAGAAATGAATCAACATTAGAAAGTATTAAGATATGTAACAACATCATTCACGAATCACCAAAAATGAAATATTTGGGAGTAGTAATTGATAATAAATTGAATTTTGAAGACGAGGCAAACAACATCATAAAGAAAATGGCGTATGGTATAAGATCAATTCAAAAAATTGGAAAGTTTATACCAATAGAATGGAAGGTAATACTCTTTCGATCACTTGTTTTATCCCATTTCTTGTACTCATCTTGTTTATTAACGAACTTAAATAAAAAGGCAAAATCGAAATTAGAGAAAGTATTTAAATGGGGAATAAACATAATTAGCAACAAAAATAAAAAAGAAATAATGTGTAAATATCATCTAAGATCATTAGAAGCTCTTCAAAATATTAGATGTTTATCGATATTTTGGAAAAGAAAATCGAACATTTCTAATCATTTAAATCAAAGAACAATTACATTTGGTAAAACTAAGTATAATAGAAAAGTAATGAAGAACGGATTCCTAAATTATTCAATATCACTATGGAACAAACTGGATTACAGTACAAGAAGTGAAAAAAATTTTACAATATTTAAGAAGAAGTTGAAAAACATGATTACACAACAAAATATCAATTATCTGACTAATTATAGAATAAGATGTGCAACTCAAGAACAATAAGTAAAAATATTTTTTAAATTATATGTAATTTGTAAACGTAACCAAGAAACAAACATTTACTGACATAACTAAGCTCATATGAAGAAAGTTGCATTATTTATGTTCTTAATAAGTTTGTAAACTTAATACATGTATATGTACATGAGAACTTAAATATATGTTGTTGTTGTTGTTGTTGTTAAATGAAATTGGAAATGACTAAAATGCGAGATTGTCAATTGTACGAGATCCTTTGGATTCATATTTTCTGTTTGAATCTTATTCTTGTGAATATATATGTTTCCCCCCAATTCAGTCGAGGAGAACAATTAGCTAACCATATAATTTTTGGAATTGAAGAAATAAATATATCACATTCAAATAAGCGGATCATTGTCTGTGGCGATTTCAACGATTTGATGTGTCAAATATCTGTAGTGAAGCAGGATTAATAATGGAGAAAAAGTTCCAACTCGGATAACCAAAGCCCTGGATACAATTCTGTGTAAGGACCCAACATTTTTTCAAAAATTTCCTTATTCTAACCCCCTCTAATAAGTGGCCCCCTAGGAATTGTTTGTGAATCGAATTGTGCGAAAAGCGAAATATCGGGATCAAAGATTTAAACATAGGCGACTTGTAGATTTTCAGCAACAATGCTTAGACTACTCTGCCATTTACAACAATGAAAATGTTGATTACTGTGCTAATTACCTCAATGACATCTTAGTTGGTATTTATAACAGTTATTGTCCAATGCGCACAGTTTCTATTTCCAAAAAAGAACCTACCGTTGTTGCAAAGAAAAAAGTATAAATTGTCTAAAGCGGCTAATAAAGTCTCAAACCAGTTGCGATCTGTTATTCTTGGAAATGCCAAGTCGCGATGTAAGAAAGGATCCTTTAAATAGTGGCGCCATACCAATACACTTATGGGTAAAAGCAAATTGAATGATTCCAGGATAAGTTTCACTGCTGAAGAACTGAATTTGTATTATAATAGTATCTCAAATAACCCTGATGCAGAAATGGTGGAAAGGGTCTTAACTGATCAAAACGATTGCTCTCAATTGAACATCTTTCAAGTGTATAGATTTCTCAAGTCTGTAAAGAAAACAGCACCAGGTCCTGATGTGCTTCCACACTGGCTTATTGCTGAGAACGCAAAATGGTTAACTGAACCCTTGACTCATATGCTGAATCTAGACCTGAAAAATGGAACATTCCCTGAATTGTGAAAAATAGCCAAAATCATTCCATTTCCTAAAGTGACTAAACCAAAACAGCCAAAAGACTACCGTCCTGTATCTATTACTAACATAGTTGCAAGATGTGCTGAGAAGATCATCATAAAAACTTACCTTGATCAACTCTACCAATTTTTTTATCAGAAAATCAATTTGCATTTACGAAATTTGGTTCAAATACTGCTGCTGGCATCAAAATTATCACTGATGCTCATAATTTGAGCCAAGACTATGATTAAGTCAGCATCATAGCTTTGGATAAGTCTAAAACATTTAAGACGCTTTCATATAGAAGTATACTTTTAGGGTTAACCAGCATCTTCCCTACTGTAAATCTGTTTGTTACTAACTGGTTAATCAATTTCCTGAAAAGAAGAAGACATTACACTTCTGTTGGTGGTGAATTTTCAACTCTCCGTACAACTAACCAAGGTGTCCTTCAAGGCACTGTTGGAGGACCAACATATTATAATATTGCAGTTAATGACGTTGACGTTAGTTACAATAATGTAAAATCAACTATTTTTGCTGATGACAACTCTGAAGTTATTGGTTTTTTCGATAAAAATGATAGAGCAGCTGAGATTATTGACAACTTAGAAGAACAATTTAAAAAGAAACATTTGAAGCTCAATGTAGAAAAATCCAAATAAATCACCTATGCCCGTCACAATGCTAGAGATATCCCAAAAATCAATGACATCAAGCGCACTTTATCTCTCAGGGTTCTAGGTATTGAATTTGAAACTAAGATGAATTTTACTAAAACCATAGCCTCTGCAACATCCACACTTTTACTAAGTTTAAAGCATCTGGGTTTTAAAGATGACACAGAAAAGGCAATATCACTGAAGATTCATTTGAGTTATAATTATTTTTGTTATAGATGATAATCTATAATTCAATAAATATTCTTATCTTAGGAGGAGTTGCACTATCAACCGTCCTTAGAAAAACATAAAAATTTAAATTTTTGTAATAATATTCTATGAACAATCGAATCGAAAGGTTTATGCAAGCTACTGCTGTATATTCATTATCAAATATCGTTTTCCTCTATTTTTTAATAGCTTACATTAAAGCGTCACTGGTAGAAATAACATTGCAAAAACCATGTTGTGTTTTGGAGTAAGCGTATGTTTGCAAAAATGCTCATTAGTTTGATTAAAAAAATTCGTTCAAATACTTTGCTGATTGGGGAGGTGATTGAAATAGGTCTATAATTTAAACAATCTCCGAAATCGTCATTTTTAAATAGTGTCGTTATATTTGCCAATGTTAATTCGTCAAGAAAATGGAATGTCTTATACAAGCATTTAAGCTGTAACATATTGGTTCAGCTATTAAGTCGGTAGTGATTATTAGGAGCCAAGTATCGACTTTATGATTTCATATTTCGTAGTAAAACAAAAGGAAAGAGTGAAGTTGATTTAGTTTAACCCTTAAATGACAATTAAGAAATTCAACTAACTATGCTGCAAAAACATTTCTTAAAACTATGTTTAGATTATAATTCTCCTATGAGCGTCTCAATATGCATTATATTAGTTAATTGGCAATACGTTGATAAATACGTTGGGGTCCAATGGACCCCAATAGTTATCTGATGGCTAAGACAAAAAGGTACATTAATACCGTTGTAGTTTCCTAAATTTAGAAAAAAACTTTATTGAAAGCAATGCAGATTTCTTGTGTATTTGTAATGTATTAATCTTTATAATATATTTTTTCTATTTTTTCAGTTTTCATGTTTTTTCTATTCAATATTGTTAATATAAATTTTGATACTTTATTTTTCGCTCAAATTGATCATTATTGGAGTAATTGACAACTTTTCATAAAAGTCAGAATGATGCGAAGGAACTATAAATGATCCGATCATCAATTACTTTTTAAACATTCTTTAAATATCAAAGTTAAGGGAATTGATTTTAGTACAAATTAGGCCCATGAGGAAATGTTTGGAGGACCAAGGAATGTATTACTTTTAAATTCAGCGATTGCTTGTAAAATTTTATTGGTTGTGAAACGACAACAAAATTCGTACTTATTAGGAAGGAGTTCAATTTCCTGGCAAAATTGTTAGAAATTTCAAAAACGTCAGTTTTTTCTACTTTGATTTTTTATATTAACAGTTTGACTTTGATTAAGTACAACTGACTTTTATTAAATTTTTTGCATGCCTTACGTTTTTAAAATTAGAAACGTTTTCAGTTACTATACGCAGTGACAATTACAGAAAATTTGAGTTTGACAAAATGTTTGTATGACACTATTCGCGAATCAACGCTTTACAAGTGCCGAATATCTAGGATTTTCTAGAGCCAGTTTTATTTGCCTAAATATATTCTCAATATAATTGTAAACATGTCACAGAATTTTGTAACTTGGTGTAATTCCATTCGTTTATAACTTAAAGTCATTCTTATATACCATTTCAAAAAAATATTTTTATATTGGTTAACGAGGTTGCAGATTTTATATTTTAATTTAAATGTTTTCAGAACAAATTGTAGAACAAGGCTTAATCCGCCAAACAATTTTAAATTTAATAAAGAACTGAAAATGCAAGAAAACAAGGTAAGTTTGATATCAAAAAAATACTCAATAAAATAACCTCTTCAAAAATATTTTTGATGTACAGTTTCAATGCAATATTTACTGATAAAAACAACTTTAAAATCCTCTTTCTAATAAAAATTGTACAATAACATCACGATGATGACCATGAATATAGATTTTGTTTCCAATTTCCTTGACTTGAGTGAGAATGGGATCATCGACGCTAGCCGCCAAGTGCTCTTTTAAATCCTGGTGGAATTTCCAAATATCACCTTCTATTAACCGAACTACTGTCAGAGGCACTTTCTTGGACCCAAATTTTTGAGGAACAATCTAAATGATTTCACACTTTAAAATAGAAAAAGATTAAATCGCCTAACAGTAAAAAGATTAAACTTAAAAAAATATTGCTTAAACAAAGCTTCCTATGTATAATACATAATGTATCTACAAAATAACACCCACATATTGATCAAACAGTTTGTCCTTGTCAGCATTTGATTTAGTATTCATTATGAGCGAAAGCTTATGCCAATAATTGAAATTTGGAATTTTTCACTTGCACATGAACAACGATTTATCTCGTTATAAGGTAATCAAGCTACATTGCGTGCAAGAAATATACAGCAAATATTTCATGATTATACTCTAATGCAACCTTTCATTATAATAAAGGATGTACCGGTTTTACACAACAAACACTTGTACTATGAGATGTTTTCTGATAATATCTTAAGCTTTTATAATAAATTTGCAAAATCTGCAAAGAAGGATTTTAAAAAAGATTTCCAAATTGAAATTGATGAGTCTATCAAATGAACTAAATAGCATTTTAAAGGAAAATCAAAATATGAAATGGGAAGTCCGAAAAAAGTCACTTCTTTCAATGCTGACATTTTGTAATGGTTTGGATAGTCTTAAAACTGTTTTAACTGGAAACCTTTCGAATCGAAATTTGTCGAATGATATATACATATACAGATGTTGAAAAAGAATCCCACGTTGAATCTTGCTTAATGTTCTGGGTGCTACGGATTAGACAATATATGAAATAGTTTCCATTTCAGAGTGACTATAGGTTATGGAAAATGCTTTAAAAATTCGATGCATTAATTATAGCTCTTCATCTAAAATCAAATTACTTCTATTCTTCAAATATAGGCAATCTCATGGACATATTTGAAAACCTATTTAGACAAAGAAAGCCTAAAGAAGTAAAGAATGAAGAAATTCAAACGGAGTCTAAGACAGTTGCGACAAAAAATGCCATTGAATATTGTACTAAATCAATAGTAGATTCCTGTTTACGTTTTCTGCGCGCAAACAATGTTAGGAAAAGAAAAACTCACGATTCATTCATACCCTGGGGCAAATTCATTTCAACTACTTGATATTATCAAAGAATACTCTGTTACGAACACTAAAAATGCAGTAGTGTATGGTAAAAAAACTCTTTATCTAAATAAAAAAAATCTAGAAAATACAAAATATTTACTGAATGGAATGTGAATCGAGGTCAAATTTATGAAAATAAAGAAATTATAATCTTTCGGATTACTATATGCAAAGGATGGTGTAGATTATTTTTGAAAAGGTAATGCTGCATTTGTTCGTACAATTTGCAATGTTGTCAATTATAAAAAGAATTTTCTTCAAAGACAATCAATGTATCAATCCAAAAGCAACACACAAGAAGTAATAAGTAAGTTTTTTGTAGTGTCTTGCAACAAATGTGTAAAAGTTATTCTTAGTGCAATCATGTACACCATATACTGTAAATTATTTTCTCTTAGCAATGATGACATACTAATCCTGGGTCTAATTAATTGAATAAAAAAATTACTGAGATTTAATATGAAAAAATTAAACCTTAGCTTCAATGCACATAATTTAAGCAATTATTAAGCCATATTTCTTAATCTAGTAAAGCTTTGGTGAGAATACAGTTTTTTGTATAGTCAAAACTTGGTTCGACATTTATCAATTTCAGAAAATTTTCCGGTTAATGACACGAAAATTATATTTAAGGCAGCATGGGGTAAAAATCCATTGCATAGCTCTATATTCATCCATTAATGGAGTTGCATACTTCGAGAGGAAACGAGGTTCTTTCAAAAAGGATTCGTGTTTCAGTGGTTTGTGCGGGTGATATCTCATCTATGTGATCGTCATCAACTTGACCTCAGTAATGTTATTATTTTAGACAATGCACCATGTCACAGTCACCTTAAAGATCGTTTCAACGATACTTAATTAAATCAAATCAAATTTCTGAAATCAGCTCCTTACTCTACTCCACTATCTCCGATTGCGCTGTTTTGGAATACATTCAAGACGGAATGTCAATCGCAATTACGAATACTTCAGTCTGAAATTCTGATAAGGCCATCAGGTAAGACCCATAGTGAACATCACTTTGATACAAATCATTGACGAATCTATTTCGAAAGTAAATAGAATAAAACAAGCAATGCGTAATTTCATTTATGTTAAAAGACAATATGCACCCTGCATTGAGCTTCAGGATGTGGAATATTGAAACTTGTTTTTGTCAGAATCGATGCGATTATTATATTATAGATTCAGTTGGTAAAATCACTGCAGTCATTTTTGATGATGAAATTGAGTGGGTGGCGGTAGAGAACGTATTGATGTATATTATACGGAAAGAGCATACTATGCTAAGAACTCAACTTACATGAACATTAGTTAAATTTGCATGCTCAAAAGTTCAATGAGCACCCGAAAAGTAATAGTGATGTATTTGAAAAATGTGAGTTTCTAGGAGACCAATTATTTCAAAAATTTCAATCAAAATACTTCGGAAATTCTTATTCTAAGATTTGCATTATTAATGCACTAAAAATTTTCTACAGAAGTTACTCGATCTATAATGAACTAAACATGTTTTTGCATCTGCGTTCAACCCGTTATCTCAACTATTTAACTTTTCTATTTCTGTGAAAACTGGTGTTAATCAGATCAATTCAGCTTTTCTTCGTGATATTATTGAACTTCTGTTCTGCGATAAGAAAGAGATTGGTATATGTATTGATGAAATTCATGTTTCATCCAACTATAATTACTCTTGTGGCGAAATCGTTGGTCAATCTGAAAATCCTAACACTTCAATATCTTGAATCTACTAAATTATTGAATAGGGATCTTCTAAATATAACACTGGCTAGATCAAAATAAAGTGCAAATTAGAACAAAAGCCAATTAATTACTCTGCATGCTTCACCGGCGTTAGTTAACAGAAATGTCTGCTTTTTCTGGGACATACTTGAGCGCAACATTTAATAACAAATTCAAAGAAAATTGAAGCACTCTAAATAGAAAATTGTTGAATCTTCTGGAACTTAAACGAATTAAATAAGTAAACCTGTGTATATGTATAAAATTGTCTTTAGCCTGACTCTTGGGCAAAATAATTATAATTACCACATTTTAGTAGTATTAACATGGAGAAACTCCAATTTGAATTAGAATGCACAGATTTGAATTCTATGTTAGATTTATTGCAAGCACTAGATGAAATGGTTGTAATTACCTAAGAATACTTTTCATTCATCATTAATCAATGTACATCCATGCAATGAAAAATGTGGGACTTCTACTCTACGCTTGAGCCAAATAATGATTTCTTCACTAATTAATGGGAAATATGAAGCTATGAAAGAAATGGATCGATCTTGTAGAAATCATTTACAAAATAAAATTAAAGCACTTGTAAAGAAACAACGAGAAGAATGGCTAACAGGCAACCTCAATCATTAAATAATGAAATATATAAACGAATCAAACCCAAAAATAAAAACAAAAACTAGATTCAGATCAACGTTATGAACTAATTAACTACTTCTTACATATTAAGGAAGAACTCCTCTTCTATTTTTTCGAAAATTGTGCAAAATAAATAGCTCCACCATATGCCAAGATTTTTAGAACATAAAATAGTCTCCCTATCTTTCAAATGGGAAGTTAACTATAATTCACCAATTATTAAAAATGCATACTCATAAATAACTCAATATTACTTGGGAAANCCACCATATGCCAAGATTTTTAGAACATAAAATAGTCTCCCTATCTTTCAAATGGGAAGTTAACTATAATTCACCAATTATTCAAAATGCACACTCATAAATAACTCAATATTACTTGGGAAACAGTATATGCCAATGACTATTACACCCATTGATGTCAGAAGCCTTGATAAATTGATCCTGCAATTTTTCATAGTGGAGATTGGTCGAACATTAGATAGATACCAATATGTCTATAAGAGAAATATTTCTACTAATGATGATCTATTACACACAATACATATAATTGCATCCTGGTTTCAAAAATTAGGCGAAAGAAATAGCTACACAATATGCCAAGAATTTTGATAAAATTTATCTAATGTAGCACTTGTTCCAAAATATGTCATCATAAATAACTCAAAATCACTTAGGAAACGGCATACGCCAATTACTATTAGACCTATTGCAGCCAGACATCTTGATAACTTGATCCTGCAATTCTTCATACATGAGATTAAGCCCACCTTCGATGGATACCAACATTCCAATAGTCTAATACTGATACGCACTACATATAATTGCATCCTGGTTAGATAGTATCGATATATCTGCTGTAAAAAGTCTCTTAGACTATTCTTCAGCATTTAATACAATCCTTCAGAATAAATTGTTGAAT
Source organism: Hofstenia miamia (assembly GCA_900660155.1). Classification (NCBI taxonomy): domain Eukaryota; kingdom Metazoa; phylum Xenacoelomorpha; order Acoela; family Hofsteniidae; genus Hofstenia; species Hofstenia miamia. The sequence continues at coordinate 239,038 of CABFPE010000780.1, forward strand.
AACATAGATGCATTTCCCCATAATTGCCAACATGGCTCTATGATTTTTTCAATATAGAATTGAGAGCATAAAAGCAAGTGTTAAAACATCTTCTGTTGAAAAATGTCAAATGGAGTTCCTCAAGAATCTCCTATCAATGGTCCACTTTTTACCCTATACACCGACTTAATTAATTTAACAAATGTTATTCCAGTAGATGGTGAAAACAAAAAATTGAACAAAATTAGCAAGAATAAACCAAAGCACGACTATTTAATTTTCAATAAAATGTTGGAAATGTGTCAAATATCAAAGAAGATTTTCAAATCGTACATTTTTCCACAATACACATTTTTACGTAACGAAATAAACTTTTTTCCAAGCTTACACATCTTAAAAAATAGGACATAAATAAAACACAAAATATCTTCTACAGCAATACATTTAACAAAAAGCGTCATCAAATAGAATTCGATACTATACATCTGCTACGATGCAGTGTAATGAACAATAAAACTAGTAAGTCGACCATCAGCTCTTCATACCGCATTCTAAATTTTTCAAAACTTTTCTTTCAGCAGCCTCACGTACCTCTTTATATTGGCAATGATCCTAAGTCTCTATAATAATTCATTTTCAACATTTCATTGTATATTCTCTTTCCCTTTTCATTGTAACATGTACTAACAGGAAATGAAACTTAGTTACTGAAAAAAAATTGGAATTTGACACTAGAAAGGCGACAGACGCTATTCTAAAAGCACTAAATTTTTACGTAAACACATGATACAGACTTGCGAACAAAGCACACAAATTTCCACACATACTTCTAATATCTAACTAAAATAATGTTGGCAGCAGTATAATATATTTTTTATAATTCGTTTAAGTGAAAGTTTGAAAACAAAAAAGCACTATTTACAATTACTGGTTTTTTATTGCATTACACAGTAACTTGGAATGTGCCAAGGTCTTCTAGAAGACCTTGAGTGTGCTCATTTCACTTGTTTATCGTTGTCATATTGTGGTATTGAATCGCACAGTAGTAATAAAAAATCTTGAATTACTGTCAAATGAAGTTGTTTTGAAACGTAAACCATATTCGCAAGATAGAAAATTTAGAAAATATCATGATCGTTGTTGAGAGAATGTTTGTTTATTGTTTTGCCTTTACAGGAAAGTTAACTAAAAAATGTAATCGCAGCGCAGTCAACACAGAATCAGATAGTCGTCAGAAGCGTGTGTAATATTATTCGATAACAGTGACACGGTAGCTTCATTTATTTTCAAAGTTGTGTTTAGTTTTTAATATCAGTCAATAAATATACGTAACCATAAGGCAGGGAATTCCTCGTAAATTAATTTGGATCAAATTGCTAACACTAATATAAATAAAAAACATTCGAGCTTACTCTATAATGTCTGAACATTTCGTAGACTGGAACATTGTGCTTAGAACTGCGTTTCACAAAATAAGGAAGTTCATCTGGTGTCCTTACTTGAGGTACCCAACCTAAAGAATTCTTTTTAAAGTTTATCCAACAATGCAATAGTTTTTATTCTTACCAATTTCGTTATACACACCCAGTAAAGTAAATGATTATCCACATTAAATCACGAAAACTTAATGTTAATCTGAATTCTTTGTATGAAATTTACATAGAAGCACAACTTAATGAACAGACTTAATTGTATAGCTCAATTGTAAACAGAATGCAACGTAAAGTCAGATTACTACTAACATGAAAGGTAATCAAAATCACTTAAGGAATATTTATTCTTTTATTGAAGTGTGTCAAGTATGACTCCTTAGTAAGCCTCTCAATGAAACACTAAAGAAATTTCGAGAAATTCTCTACTTGGAAACGAAATTTCAAAAAGTTAATATTACCTTTACAGGTATATACATGTTATATAAATATTATTTTGCTTTAGAATTAGTTGAATATCTTATTACCAAATAATGGCAAATTTGAAATAATAATTGCATTAAACATTAAGAAACCAATTGATTTTATTTTAGGAAAAGATAATGGGGAGAGAGTTACGTTTTCCAAAAATGTGTTGAGTTCGTCAATTGATAACATTGACTGAATTTATATACGAGATTATTAACTTTGAGAATTCTGCACTGCATAGTTGGGTCGGTTGGTTAGATTTAAAAACTTCTATGGGATAGGTGTGGTATAGGTATGTTTTTGGGGAAAGCTGTTTAATTTGGTCAGAAAAACATGACTCATTTGCAGCAATACTTGCATACAGTGGCGCGTTTAGGGGGGCCAATTGCGAACATTTAAAAAAATGTTTTCTTTTCCTCAAAATTGAAAATAGTTCACTTTAATTCAAGATGTTATCAATCGATTTGCTGCTCAAAACAGACGATTACATTTTGTAGAAGCTTATTTTTGTTCAAAAAACATTTTTTTGCAATTTTTTCCTGTAAAAATGGATGTCAGCCCCCGTTTTAAAAATCCTAAACGGCCCTGCTTGCATACCAGACACAAAAATATTCAAACTGGCATGAGCATAATTTAATTAATAAAGGGCATAGTCTCGCTACATTTGTTTACAAATTCGGATTTTTAATCGTTTATAAGCAACACTAACATGTAAAAGAGCATTGTCTAAGCCATTGGAAACTTTGCAAATCGTTACTTCAAGGATTAAGGTAGGGCCTGTAACCCAGAGTATGTTAAATACGGATAGCGCAGTAAATCAAACTCGCGAATGTAAACTCGAGTCGATCAGAAAATTGCGCACACAAATTACTGCTTTGATAATTATGATGGACACGCCTTAGTTATATTAAAAATGATGATCTCAAATCTGAAAAAAGTTTTTCTATATTACATTAGGTTTGTTTTTCTTGAAATATGCATTTCAATTTTTCTTAAATTACTGTACTTCCATAAAAAGTTTCGTTGTTGTGGAAAAGAAACGATTTCATATCTCATTGTGATTTCAGCAACTAGTTAAATGGTGTTGATGAGCCACAGCTGTGAGCGGCATGCTATTGTTAAATGACCTCTGTGTTGTCAACAACAGTATTTAAATATGCGAACCTATTTTTCTGTAGCTTATAATGCCAGTGTGTCATCACCATTAAAAGGATGTATAAACAAGCAAAGTTTTTTTCTATACATGTGAAAATTTTGTTGCAAAATCTCAGCCTCAAAACATAATATTTTTTTAAAATGTTTACTATGATTTCTTTTGAGTTAAGTTTGAGGATCAAAACAAGCCTTGCGCTACACACAACAATGCTTATCGCTGTTGTGTTGCAACTTTATGCTGATAGAGCAAAGGAAAGAGGAAATATTTGTCAATTGGTGTCCCAATTGTGTGGAGAAAGCCTATGAGACATGGCAAATGTTACTTTTGCATGCGCATTATATCTGGATTTCGCGTGAAAAAAGCATAACGTTCCGTATCAAAATTTACTGGCTGTTGTCTGACCAGTACTTGGGGCCAATGTGATCCAATACCAATTCCTCAAAGAGCTTTTAAAAATTTTGAGAAGTCAAGTGCAAGTAGTGATTCGTTATCTTCTGAGTACCATTGGGAAGATGATACAGAATTGAATACAGTGAAGATAAAGAGCGAAAGAGCTCAATGATTTGATGTGAAAACAGCAGTTACTTTTCCAATGTATCTGCTGTTTTTTAGGTTCTAGATTGAAATCAAAGAACATGTTGGTTTCCATTGCATTATTTTATTAGTACAAGCATCGTGAAAAAGAAGTTCATCTTGTTTATTGCATTGACATCAAACGTCTTTTTGAAAAGCTAGGTAAGTTTCAAATCAGCTTTATTGCCCACAAATTAGTAAATTGATGAATGATGATACATTTTTGACAACAATAATGAGATGAGCGCATGGATCTCTTTCAAAGACATTTCTTGGGAAAAACGCCCAAAACTGCAAAATTATTGCAGAAGAAATGCTGAAAACTTTCAAACGCTTGGTTGCTGAATGAGTGCGCATTGCTTTAAAACGACACTGTAGAACCCAGTAGAAAATCCAGAAAGTGAAAATTTTATGATTGAATCCATTAACGTTGCTTATCAATAATTTTGTACTAATGCCTAATTCAAATGCTTTTCGTAGAGTTTTACTTTTCGATCTCTAAAAAATCCTTATCATTATTGAATCATTTAACAAAAAAACAAAAAATTCTCTTCAAATGTCTACCAGCGATAAATTAATTGCAAAATGAACACATCAGTTAATTGCAATTTATCATAGGTTTATTTCCACAAACATATTTATCAACTCGATTTTAAAATTGAAGACAAATATTTCGACTGAACGCGACCAAAATTCGAGTGCTGTATTTCACTGATTCTCCCTCCAAGAAAGTAGCGTTTACGGAAGTAGAGATTAACAGCCGCACACCCTTCTATGCAAATCACATACATTTGAAATAGATTTTGAGTAAATAAAAAATTTTGCAATACAAAATCCTAATTTTAGTGTTCATATTAATTCAAAATAGTATTCATGTTAAGAAAAGTTAGATTAAGAACATCAAATCTCTAAGACGAAATAATTAGTTCTATGCTTGCAAAAAGCATTCTTTAAAAATATTCAATTAAGCTAAAGTAACATTAAGGGTCGACATCAGAATTAAAATCGTAAATTGCCTAGGAATCTATGATCCGAAAGCATCTTCAGGCACCGGGTCTTCCATACGGTTCTGCGGGACCAGAATATTATTGATCAAAGTCTCATTTAGTGTTATTGGATTTATCCCAAACCCGTTCAATGCCATTCCCATGAAACTTTTTTGTCCTATAGTCTCCACGGCATAAATTCATTTTTACTAAAATCGGCAAAATTTGAGCATATGCTGAAATTTATGATCCTAACAACAATAAATATGACTGAATGCCACCGGAGAAGCCCAGACTTCTGATTAGTTAGGGGAGCTCCACCTCAGGCCCAAGGAGCCAAAAGTAATGGTAGTAGTTTTTATTAGATTATCTATAGCTAAAAATATCAACCTGATGGCGTTTTTGAG
>CABFPE010000780.1:248749-276857 GCA_900660155.1 Hofstenia miamia
GCGAAGCTAAGCAGTCTCTGCATGCAATAACTGATCGCAATTTAGCGAAGGAATTATCAATGGGTATTGCTTTCTATGTTTGCACTGCAGTTAGGTTACGTGGAAGTGTAGGGGATTTTAATTCCTGCTTAGCTTGCTATCGCTCGTGCACTTTACATGCAGTAACAAACTCACAATAGGCGAACACTAATTATATTAACCTTATTTTAGATCTAAATTTAACCTCCGAATAACGAAACCAATAATGTAGCTGTATTATATCTTACCTTAAATGTATTCGTAGTTAGTAGCTAGCGTTGTGCTATAATATAGTAGTTTTTAGATCGTTACTTATTTTATCTATATGTAGGAAGCTGCTCGTGCAACTCTATCACTTAGGTTATACAACTTTTCTTGTTAAGCAGCTAGTATTGCAAAGTGCTTTATGTGCCTAGAATGTGTTGTGCAGAAATTATACAGAAACAGTGCTTCTTTGAATAAGTTCAGCTGAACAATTATTATCTGAAAACGTTAATTTCAATGTTGATTGTTATTAGTAAAATTAATACTCAGAAAAGATCTATAGGAACGTGCAGCAACATTTTTAAACGACTATAAAAATATGTTGCATGATCAAAGAAATGACTTTTTACAAGGCTTTAAAAACCATAATTTCTTTGGAAATAAATCTAGATATTATAATTTTAAAATTAAGTCATATTTCTTTATATTTTCTCGTATAATAATATTTTGTTAAATTTTGTATTATTGAGTTCAAAATACAAATTCCTTAATATATTAGTTTATATTATGTTGACAAACAAAAATACACTACAGCAAAGGAAACTGCCATCAGAAAGACCATTACGTAAAATTCAATATCTTTAGTTCTTTTATCCATTTGAAAACTATCATTCAACATTAATGTGCAAACTTTCTGCAATGGTAGTCCTTTTAAACTGTTTTCAATTCTTGGTTTACGACATGACAAATTTTGATAAACATTAGGTGATGTATCCAACATTTTTACCGCATTTACAATGTCTTAAATAACTTTTTAATTGTATGTAAGTCCATTCCTATTGTTTATTGCCTCTCACTTTTGTGATCATAAGGCGTTTTGCAAGGTCGTCTCTTTTCATAGGTCACCTATCATACCAAAGAGAAAAAATTAAACCTACTTTTATTTTCCAAATATAGTTTTTTCCAGAATTTTAGGATTCGATACAGGATTTTAAATTCAAATTCTAATTTAATGAATAAAAAATCAAAGCTTTCTCAAAGAATGAGATGATAGAGCCTTTCAGCCCGAAACCTCAAAAATAGAAAATCAAATTTAAGTATAAAAGTTGAATTCCAGTAAAGGGCTAAAACTTTTCACACGATAGAAGCATAGGGGTGAAAATTTTCAACTCTATACATGAAAGCATCTTACTATGAAATTTCAATTCATACAATAAATGGTTTACAAAACCTCGGCGTTTAATATATAAATTTATTATAGACTAATTGTAAATAGAATACAGCTGTAAAATTTTATTGTAATTTCAATGATTCATTTTATAGTTTTCTATTTGAAATGTATTACTATTGCTCATGGATGGTGAGTACAATAGCATACCTCATGTTCACTATAGAAATAGTCTAAAATTATGCAATTGGTTAAGAAAATACAAACACACAATATGTATTATGAAAAAATTCAAAACATTGTCATATTTCGTTAACATACATTTAGATAGATCGAGAAAAATGGAATTGTAGAAATATTTATTAAATTGTCGATTTCTACAGCAACTGATAATTAATATTTAATATTATATTTAACAATCAAATGCAAACAGTTACAAATTGTACAATATTCGGTGCATATAACAAATAATGATGAAATTGAACTACAAAAATATAACTATTTATGTACAAACTAATCAAGGAGTTGTCAAATAAATATACTGCCCTTCAATCGAAGATATAACGTACTGCAGAAGAGAGTGTTGGATGAAGCGCACAACACGCATGCAGTCCCTCTGATGGAGACATTGAATGTTGACTGAGAGATGATCATGAGAGATGAGCAAAGGCTTCTAAATTAAGAGGGTCTTGAAAACACAAGTTAAACAACATACATCGATTGCAATTGGCGTTAACCATAACTTATTAATATTTGAAAAAATTGAAAAAGACAATTTGGAAAAAGAATAAACAAAATAGTCATCGGCATTTGCAACCGAAGTTAATCTTATTTCACTATAACGTTTTATGATCGAATTCAAAAAATGAATCTATACTGACTGAAAGTTCTGATTACGTAATAGTAAATAATTAATTTCAAAATAAATTTAAAAAAGTAAGAGGAAAAACTTCCACCATACAAAATGGAAAACTCAACCTATCAAAAATCTAAAATGATGCGTATGCTTTCATAGCAGATCATTAGAACTAATAATTTATTTGCAGCCGTACATCTGAAACTTAATTTCCACCGTCGATAAAAACAGTTTTTGCAAAATACGGATCAAAATTATAATCAATTACGAAAATTTCAACAATTACACAGCCAATGCCAACATACGTACACATGTACAAGGAATTGATGCCGTAACCAAAATTTATAGGATTTTTATCCCTTCACCTTTTCTACAGAAAAATAAATAGTCGAGGTTAATTTTTCCTCACATGAGATTGAGAACATTAGGTATGAAATTCTTAAAAATAGGAATTTTCTTTTAGAATTAGTAAATACTTTTTTATCACAATAATAAACCAAAACATGTGTAAATATTCCAAAATTTCTAAATTTGATGACGGGCTTGGAAAAAATTGTTCGAAAATGTGGACAAAATATTTTATAATTGTAATGTCACGCTAGGCAGCTTAAGGTAATTGAAAAAATTTTCGAACTATTTTAGAGATTAGGCCTCATACGCTGTGGGTCATTAGCATGGAACAGTTTGGATAGTAGTAGAGCAAATATTCGGAATCAGAATTGATTGTGAATTCGATCTCATATTGATAATTTTTCAGCAATTTCATAGATCCCGTCATGCGGTGTGATTAAGGTAAATTTGTGACTTTTAGTATACTCGCAGCCATACGTCAATGGAGAATATTTTTGGAAAATTTAATTGAATCCATCAATTGCATACAGATATCCATAAATTCTGCTTCAATCTGTATTATTTATATGAAGACAGACTAAACAAACGCAATAGAAGGGAGATTGATAGTTGATCAAGCTACTATTAGATGCACCAAGTCATCTAGAACTCTAATACGTCTGAATAATACGCTTACAAAACTTTTGTGCTTATTCCAAAATGGGATTTTCGGGAATAGCCGGACTAATAGTTCTGCAAAAATCAATTAGGTTTTGTACCATATGGGTTGCCTCAAACACTAAGGCAATACTGAAAATAATATGGTACATTCATTATTCAACTATTAATAATAAATTGGTAGAGTTGCTAGACATTTATTTAGTTGTGTTAATGTATTACAATTTCAACAAGAGGTAACCGGTATTATAATAAGAATAGTCCTCGCAAAGTTAATGAGCTTGGTATGCTATGCTGTCAAACGAGCGAATAAATCACATTTACAAAACATGCATATTGGTATAAATGAAAGTCTATAAATCCAAACATAATATATTGTTCGCTCAACTAAGTGAAGAACAAACACACACACANGAAAATTTTAAGGTCATTACAAGAACAACGTATATATATATATATATATATATATATATATATATATATATACGTTGTTCTTGTAATGACCTTAAAATTTTCGATGCTGATATTATGAATGTGATTAAAATTTTTTGATGTTAAAGGGCCATTGATGTGCTCTTTGATTAGCGTATCAAAATGATGGTTTCACCGATGTATGATTTCTTACAATTATCACAAGTATATTTATAGACTAATGATGAAGCCAATCCTTTTGATATTTGATCTTTGTTGCCAATTAAATTTAGTGTTTTGAATGATTGAAATATTGTAAAATTCTTTGTAAATTCTAAAATTGTATAAAATGATCGTAGCTTATTTTTCAATTAAATTTTATTATTTTCAATGAATGGTAACAACAACTTGAGAATGACCTTTCCGAGATAAATAAATTTTAGTTTATTATGAAATATGCGATCGGGGAATAGTTCCTTGCATATAATGTAGGTTTGTTCAATTCCGTACCGTATTTCTCTATAATAAGGTTTACACTTCTTTATTTTTTCCGAAATTTGATAATTACGATTCTCAGATAATTTGATTTAGGAAAGTATATCCTCCATAGAATTGTCAAAATCAATCATAATTCAACTAATCTTGAAAAGATAGATTTCGAAATTTTGCATGTGGTATTTAAAAAAACCTTACTAATTAAGTTTAAATTTACTTACAATTCTCATGCAATCATATTTTATTGCAATTATAAATATTTCTAAGAAATTATATAACGTCAAATTCTATGAAAACCCAGAAAATTTATAACTTTTTATGAATATTTTTTAAATTCTTTTTATCACCTTAGATATATCTCGAATGTCCATTACAATATATTAAACAAAAATCCCAGGAAAAAATGTATTGGCAATCCACGTTTTACAAGGTTAATAATGTGAATTTGTTGACGTTTTATAACACGGGATGTAACCTAGTATATATATATATATATATATGTATATAGAAATAAATCTTAAGAAAAGTTAACACCACAAAGATACTGGTATTGCGAATTAAGCTAATCTTTCCATAAAAATTTAAATCTTAACTAGATGCGCAACATTAAATTGTGTACGTATAATTAGGGAATTAAGAATATAAACAAACCTTTATGAGAATTTAACTGCCTTTGTTTATTAATAGATGACAAGCAATTTGAAAAACAATCATCGATAGAACAATGGTGAATATATGTGAGCGATCAAACGTGTGCAAACGGATTTTACGAATATCCTCTTGTAGTTCCAACAACATTTTATTTTGTTGTGATAACAATGGAGCCATCCGCGTCAGTTGTTCATTCAACTTTTCCAAAACATTGGAATCTAAAAATTGTCAATAAAAGTTAATTTGAGAGAGGTCCAGAAAATTCATTTTTGTAATTATGTGGATGCTCATAACTTATATTAGAACACTTGTGGAAAAATATTAATAGGCAGAATTTTAAGATGACTAGTGCATGCCATAAATGAAGGTCGAACAATGAGAAATTATTTAAAAGTAGACCAATTAAAAACCGTGAATATTTAAACGTAAATGTTATCAAATTATATATGTTAATACAGTTTTTTAGCATCTGCGACGTTTCGACAATAATCAGAAATCTGTTAAAGTAAAAATTTATATTGATTGCCATTTTTTGCTATTGACGAATTGAAGTTCTGAATGAGCAATATCCCGCGTTGCTAATTCATTACATGTATTAGGATTCATTCCTTTAAAACTACTGCAGCTCATTTGAAATGACAGGTGATTATCTCAGCTAACAATATATTTTGTTACAAAAGCTTTTACTCAACCCAGGGGTTTGAAAAACAGACAACTGGATGTATATACCAATTTATTAGGGGTTTTTGCTTTATATATATTGTGTTTCTGGCTGTGACTGCATTTACTTCAATATTTGGCACTTTTCATTGTTCTCAACTTTATTGCTGCAAAAAGCTAAATGAATTATTTGCGGTGTCAAGTACCACAAATGGTCAGGCTGCCCATTAATTGCGCTCGCCCATATATAGCTGAATTTTGCTAAGTAGAAAATCCTAAACACTCCTTAATGTTGTTTGAATGTGCATTTTTTGATTTGCAAATCATTTCATCAACAAGACGAAACAGCTAGTACATGCAGTGTAAAGGCTTTAGCTTCCATTGCGGCTCTCATATAACAAACTTATTACATTTACTGAATATACGGCAACAGCAATTTTTCATTGTTCAAGTGACTGCATTTTGTTAACTTTGCAATTGTTTGAAGATAAAACAAAAGGTCTGTGAATTATGTGCATATATGGGTGCATATGTATTTCGAAAATTTTGTTACCATTATCTTGTTTTATTCACTTTCTTTGGCATTGCGCAAATAAACTTCTCTCTTTGGTAGGGGCATTTCTCGCAGATTCGAGGCTTTGAAACATTTTTGTCAAAAAAATAATGTGCAATTTACAACCTATTCGTGGTCTCGAATTTTTTTCAAATAATCTAAAATATTTGGCTCGCATCAGATCTCTTTTCCAGATATTCAAAAATTCGATGCATTTGTCGGCAAACCTCAGCATATAAGTCTAAGGCCATCTATTATTCATTGATAACAATTGCACTAAAATGTAAAACTACACTATCTCGTTTAGAATTAAACAACAAGAAATCAAGTTTTAACATGAGAGGATGTGTAAATCAAAATGTGACAAAATTCAACCTGAATGAGTGGTGACTTTGTTGATTCCGCCATCGGACGTGTCGCTAGTTTGCTTACTCGCTTGGGATGTATCGGAAGAATTATCACGTCGTATCTCACATGGCTTTCTTCGACGAATTACAGAACCCGAGTGGTGAGATACACTCGCAGAAGCTACCGAAGCCTTACTAGTGATTTTGTCTAAACAGAAATCGACATTCAGTCGGTTGCATTCATTATGAATAATTTGAAATTACTATGGGATTTAGAATTAAATTACAAAACTATTGAATAATATGCTATAAAGAAATGGAATTTCAGTGGATTTTTACAAAATTATTTGTCAAAAATACTTAATTAGAAACTGCAGCCATCATAAACGTCAAAACAATCATAAAAGACATAACACAGCGGGAACGCTATAATAAATTCTAAGATACTACAATTCTGAATACATTTAAACGGTGACACAGGCAACGCTTCGTAGCTAATGGCTCTCACAAAATCGGTCAAATTACCTACGCAAATTTTGACTATAAATAGAATGGTGACAATACCTAAGTTGAAGTTTGTTAGAAATACATCACTTAATTTCCATTGCCTAAAATAACAAAAAACCGTCTTTAATAAATCAGTTAGTTTTGCTGTTGCTGCATGTATTATTTAATTTAATCCAATTACACGATTTCTAGAAAAATCAAATCGATTTATAACATAGTGGCTACCTTGGAGACTAGAACTGCTGAAGGATCGTGCGAGTGGAGCGATTTTGTGACGAGTATGGGTGGAGATGACGCCATTGTACTCATATTGAACTACGTCATTGTCACCATCCCATGGTCGGAAATCAGCGTACTTGTACAAATATACACCTTGTTCCGTATTTTCCAACTAAATTAACTCTTATAAAAAGTCATTAACTTTTTCATAACTAATTAACAAAATTAAAGTAGATTTACAACGAATATATATTTCAATTATCCTCTGCGGCAAAATCATCAATATATCACAATTCAATCTCCAATTTCATAATTTTCACTTTTCAACGATTACATTAAGGAAACCTACAAACACGTTAACTCAGTGATGAACAAAACTGAATCGCATGAGACTGAATTACGTTGGCGTTATTTATATAAATAAGATAAAATCAATGTATGTATATAACTGAACAGTACTTAATCATATAGTGAAGAGCAAACATTGATTGGTTAGATTTTATCTGTTATTTCGTACCTGGCAACCTATAGTAGCGCAACAGACATAATGACATTACATGCATAACAATGTATTACAAACAATGAAATGTATCAATTTTTAGAAACATGAAACTACAAGCAGTGTAGACAAATAAGGTCTTTTGTGTTCAATTTTAACATCCTACAAAACATTGCGCAAATACTTCAAGTTGATGATAAAAATTTATGCGTAAGCAGATAGATGAACAGGGCTACAATTCAATTCATTGGATTAAAATGGAAAATGCGTAAATTCCCGTTGACACGATCGGTTTTACCTCATGACTTCTCAATGTGTAGACGCAGCTGATATTAAATTAATCTGATAATTGCTTCGTAAATAAAGATAAATCCATAAACGAAATCTTATCGTGGAAACGGAGCTTAATTCTATACGAATTATTGAGATTTATTTGATTTCACAAAAACTAAGATACCTCGAAAAATTTAGGTATCCATGTGGTGCTAGTAGCGATTCGCTCTTTTGCATCGTTTCTCTGCTTTTCCTCAAGCTTGAACTTTTCCTCGGTTGCGAGTTTTTGTTCACCAGATCGAATAGCCTGTGCAACTTTCTCCCAGAGGCGATCGCTTTCTTTTGGTCCCAGTTGACTAGGCGCGACTGTAAAACGCTTTAACCTTTTAGATTTTACTTCTGGAGTAACAGCCCACAATGTCTCAGTGGTCGATGTCCGCTTATCTGTGTATATGATTTCTTTGTCCCATTTACCACTTAATGTACCAATTGTTTTCTGTCCCAACTTCAGTTTCCCCTAAAATAAAATCACATTGATACTTTTGGTACGCAAGCTTTAAGAGTGACTGCAGTGACAACAATTTCAAAAGCATTGTCAATCGAAATGGGGCGAATGTGAGTAATTGCAACTTGAAAAATACATAAAATATTAGAGTTCATATTAGAAATCTAAAAACTAGTATCAATAATTGCACTATGTGATTCATAACTAGGGAGCAAAAGTAAAAAAACATACTGCAAAATTTGTTTATACCTGAAAAATGCGAATTGTGCAATAATTTAGCATAGTTGTGAGGGAAAAATGTCAAAGATAATTAGTTAGGTCAACATTTCATTTTTAGGTCAAAATATGGTTAAAATGGACTATTAAATTCATAAAATTTATATTTTTTTAATTAATTCCTTATCAATTCCTTAATCAAAATAAAATAGATGTTCTAATGCCACTGCTGAATGAAGTTTTTCCAACTGCCTAAAGTTTTAGCAAAGGATAGTTCTTTTTCTGTTGAAAACCTTAACAATTATATTTTGTCAATTCTAAACTACTTTAAAACACGTTTTATGCAATACATACTCAGTTTGAAGTAGCTTTAATCTTATCATAATGTCAAAATATGGTAAAAATTCCTAAGCTTTTTCGTCAATTTTTGTGGTAAAATACTAAATTTTTCGTTCACAAAAATAGGCGCTCTACTCAACTCTAGCGTGAGAAAAGATGTGTTAAATCGATATTAACAGTCAACAAATCTGGAAAATGTAAGATAGTCATAATCAGTTGAATTCAGATAAAATATTTTCAAATCTTATTTAAATTGCATAGAATGTACAAATTCGAAACTTGGTTAGTAGGCGAGGTAATATGATTAACAAATTTCTAAGACAATAAGATTGATAGAATTGCTTATCTTGTTAAAAGTGGGTGCAAGCAATCCAATAGATAGTTGAACAAATATATAAACCATTGATTAATAGCATTAGTTTGATAAAGATACAAACATTATGTACAATAATTATTGTTTAAATCTTCTATATTACATTCATAACAGCAGCATATTACAAAACAGGTACTATTTGGTTTGGACATTACAAGTATTAAAAATTAGCTTACGTTTGCTGATAAAAATAATGCTTACACAATATTACATACACGCATTTTCAACACTAAAAATTGAATTAAATTTGATCAAATTGCATCAGAAATTATCTTTGAAATATGTGTTACTGAACTAAAAATAAAGGCTTATAAAACCAATACACTACTTTCTCAATCCTGTGATTTTAAATGCAAGAAAATCAACGTTCCCCTAAATATTACATCCCCGAATTTGGTGCTTAATTTATGCAATGAAATTAGCGAATTAAAACCGATAGATGAGAACGAACATTGTCACTGACAATGATTATTGAATTTTTGTGCAATTTCTTTAAAAACTCAATATAATGAATACCATCTATATATTCGTTTTTTTTGGAACATACGTGGCAGTAAGCGCGGAAGTGTTTATCAGAAGCTTTCACAATGCATTATGCACCCAGGTTGTGTTAATTCATTCCAACAGCAAAACCACTTTTCACCAGCGTAGAAGAGGCTTTAAGCCGTTTATTAGATAATTAGAAATTTTGTTACTGTAGCATTACTATCATTATACATTACCGCCAAAGCAAAAAAATTTCAACTCTTATGAAATGGTTGTAGAAAGTTACATTATTCTAAATATTTACACTCACGTTCGAACAATATGTTGTCTATTGTAAATTAGTACGTTGAATGGATTATTTAGGTAAGTCATTATATTGTGGAGGACAAATGGAAAATGTCCCATCAAATCACCTCTAAAATCACTATGCACTTCTAACTACAATGTTCTGATGCATAAATTTAAATCTATTTTAAGTTCTCATTTTCTCGAAAAAATTATAGAAAATTGAATTGTTAGGTAAATGCCTAAATTTTATTATAAGATGGTATAAATTAAGATAAAGATTTGAAACCAAGCTCCCAATTTTCAATTTAATATTCTCACGAAATTTGATACAAGTGCGGATATCCTACAGGAAATATTACAGACAAATATGTTATTGACATAAAAGCTTTATGAAAAATACGTAGATAACATGAAAACCATAAAGAAATAAAATCTAATTTTCACAATGAAAACATTCAATCAGGAAAGCTAAAAAGTAGATACCATAGAAGTTATACATTTAGTAATTTATTAACTCAGTAGCTTCAAATTTCAGTGAGCCACTACTATACCGTTACAACATCAATTTCGTAAGTCAATCTCAAATTCGGAATAATTTGTTAATATATGTTTTAAAGATTTGTAAACTTTTGTCATTACTGAATCAGGGATATAACTCTCAACCCATTGGATTTTGTCAAGTAGTATATACAAACATATTTGAATGGGTTGGGTCAATGCTTCAAAGCAAAATGGGTCATGATTGGGTCATTGAAAAACATGTATGTTTGCAGAATAATTATATATTGCTTATGCTATTTTCTTAAATTTCAGTATAAAAATATTTAGTACTATTTATCCATTTTTTATGTTTCTTTCAATCGTGTTTATGTATATTGCTTATGAAGCAAAAACATGTAGATATTCAAATTGCAGTTAGGTCACATTTTGATAACATCGTGTAAGATCATGGATTTCTACAACACTAACAGGATGTAAGCGAGAAAGCGAAGTGAGGTAAGCATGTTTACACATTGATTGAATTTGATTGTGATTTAGACAAGTTCAGCCTGCTTTGGTTAATTACAAAAGTATAGTTAGCATTCTGTTAGTGTTGTAGAATCCATGGTTGGGTGAAATGCACTAAAAGCTCCAAATAACTCGAGTTGGATTGGTTCAAAATTCATATGGTAAATTATGGGTGGGTTAAAATATATTGACCCATTTTACAACCCTGAATTGACTTAGAATTTTAGCAGCCAACTTTTATTATAAACTAATATAAAATTTAAAAACTTAAATATAAATTTTCAACATATTTTTTTAAATTCTATAACAGTCCATTGTTGAGTATTAAGTCTGGTTTTTGAAATTTCGGACAATTCTTTGCAATAACGGCTGGCAAAACACTCAAATTTTAAAAATTCGCAACTGAACTTGAATGCTGCGGGTAACTTTGAATATATAAAATATTCTCTAAACTAAGATTAGACAACAAAATTTCGGTTATTATTTCTGTTTATTTCATATTAGCCTCATTTATGGTAATAAGGAAGGTTCAACAAAATGGTCTAACAGAAAAAATGAACCGTTCCTTCAATCAATTTAAGATTACTACATTTTGTTGTTAGAATTGTAAAATATTAAGAAGAAATATAGAAAGAATTATTTGGGAGCTCCAGTGGAAAGCAGAACACGCTGCTTTAGGTTCAATATTTAGCGTTGTTTATTCAATGGAAATCTGATTCAGAGGATAAATTTTCGAATTTACAATTGAAGAACTCATATATTTTTTGGAATTTCCATTAAAATCAGACTCTATTTAGTATTTTTAATATAATTTTGAAAATTACCTGCACAACGTTGAAGTAGTCATTATTACTCATGAAAGGCTTGAGTTTGAAATCGATTTCTGAAACATAACCCGTTTTCTCACACGAAACTTCAACATGTCCGCCTAGTTCGAACTGAAGCGGTCCAATAACCAAACCCTTAACAGAGGCATATGGAAAAGTCATAAAATAGTCTTCACCACGAGTCAGCATTGTTAGCTTTGCGCTTCCTTCGAATAGTGCAGATACTGAACTTCCGTAAAATTTAGACTTGGCCAAAATAGTTCCGCTAACAACAAAACCTTCCTAAAAGAAATGGTTGACAAAATTCACAAAACCACTGTAATTTAGGAATGAACTAGCATTTGGAAAAATTCAACACAGATCAAAATGTGAGATGTTTGGCTCAAGATCTGTCATTTATTCTAGAATTGTCTGACTAAGCGAATAATACATGGCATAGTATTTCAAATAATTACCAATTACTCAACAAATAAAATATAGTTCAATCCAGGGGTGCTGTTTATGGTATGGCCATATATGGTGAAGTGAAATTTTTTAACCATCCATAATGGCCATATTTGAAATTTCGTCCATACATTATGGCTATAATGGCCATTATGTAAAATATGGTGAATGATGGTGAAATATACGTACAACACATGTGGTAATATGTAAAACCAATTAAATAGAGTGATTTCTAATATTTAATAACATAAATATCATATTGCAAGTTTCAATTAAAAGACAACAATTTTTGTGTAATATGAAATAGTAGTGATATCACAAGGCACTAAGTCGCAGAACAAATTTTAAAATAAACTAACCAAAATTTCCTTGGTAAGAGTCCCACTTAATCCCATTGGATTTAATCATCATATTGTTTTACTTTACAATATAACAGGTATTTCGAATAATACTTCGAACTATTAAGACAACAAAATTAATTAATTAATTAATTGGGCTTTAAAATGCAAATTGTATTTCTCGAGCGGCATAAATCTACAGTTCCTTTGTGAAATTAAACACTGGATCTTTATTGTAATTTAAAATAATGACTTCCGATTGATAAAAATTACATGACATGTTTACTCATAATAAATAAATGCAAACAGTCGAAATTCAAAAATGTGTTTGATAACAGAAATTAAAGTAACATGCACAATAAGTTTTAAAATGTCATGCTGAGTTAGACGTTTGCAAAAATTTAAAACAAGTTTTTACAATAATACTTGATAACTATAAACAAACAATAATATTGCAATTTATTGAAAACAGAACTCAGCGCAGATGTATGCAACACGAATCGAACATGCTCTTGATAAGCATGAAAAACACAGACTGGAACAGGAGTCGAATATATATTTTTTATTGACGCTAAAATCAATTATAATGACGATCATGTTAAAAGTGCGTATCCAACGAGGTGCTATTCTTTGAAATATCGTTATCGCTATAAATCTGAACTCTCAATAAGCATGTCATTCATAACTACTCCTAAATCTTGAAATGATAATGCAGTGAGGACTGCAATCATACATCATACTTAAATAATAGACAGTACAAATAATAGCTCTTTTAGTAAATATATCTAGAAGTTGGATTACCTGTCTATTAGTTACATGGAAACAGGAGATTGGTGGATGATGTGAAATCTGTTCAGAAACATAAAACGTTCGACTTCCGTTAGGATGTTGCCAACAACAGCGAAATGTTTCACCTAATATAGGATTGTATGGTTTCTTCAGACCACGAGGCTTTTTATAAAAGCCCGAAAGGAAAAACTTTATGACTAATTTAATGCGCTTGAGAGGGTCGTTCTCAGCAACTGCCAGTGAAAGTAAGTCTACATGATAATAGTAATCACTAAGTTTATCCAGAAACGAACGAGGCTCGAGTATAAATGTCGGTAGCACCACCTAAAAATTCTTGTAAAAATGATTACGATGCGTTGAAAGATATTTCTTAAAACAAAATTGATTATAGATTCATACTGAACTCCTTAGGTCGACAAACCCATCTGGCAAAAGTTGAACGAAGTGTATCAATATCATTTTTATAAAGTTGGTCCCAATAAACAAGATATAGTTCATTTCGTAAACACAACAGGCGTTAACATCATTTGGATTACAATATTAAGTGTTTATAAATATAAAACAACTTAAATATAATAGCTTTATTTTTTACTCTATCTTCTAAATCAATTTTCAGAAGACTCAATTGTTTTTTTCACAACTTTGTTGTAAATGAGCATTGTAATTCATTCGCCTTCAGAGGCTTTGAAGTCTACGAAAAATGAAACGGTTACATATATCTTGGGATCAGGGTTTTTGTTTTATTTCTTACCTTTACTGAAGGAGAAATATTTCGAATTACAGATCATGTTTCGAAAACTCAATGGATTTTTAGGAGTTGCAAAGTCATTTTCCAATTCTTTCAGGAAATCTATGGAGCAAATAAGCTATTAATAACTTTAACGAAATGATCTTCCCCTATGCTTACAGCAATAACCAATGAATTTAGTTCATTAATTGAGAAATTTACAAAGGCCTCTTTTTACTAAATGGTCTATGAAAAGCAAAAATATGTGCAATGAAAATCATTAGTAAATGAATTAGAATGGAAGTGAACAAATAATAAGCCAACACAAATAAAAAAATTCATTTTTTACAGAACATTAAAATTAAATAACCACTCAGTTAAGAATAAAATCCTATAGCTAAAAGTTTTCTTTATTGCACATACCTAAATTTGAAATAAAACATGGCATTTTAATTTCCATTGTTAAGTCAGCATTATTCTTTAAATAGCTTTCTCTGTTTTGTTTATAAAAATAGCAGGGAGGAAAATGTAGACAATGCTTAAAACAGCTGCTTTCAATGCCTTTTCAAGGGCGTTCATAGAATTTTTACTAATGGCTTGAAAAATAAATATTCATTGCTCAATTATTCAATACAAACAAACTATTAAATAATAGTTATTTGATTTAAAACATTACATATTGTACAGCAGAGATTCATCAATAATAATGAAACTCTTCGATCGCTAAACAATTTAACTATTTGTGTTCTGCTGTCGTCTACTGCAACACGGTGGGCATGAGAGGTTTCTATGAGAGCTGTTTTTGTATTGCTTTTCAAAAGAGAATTCAACTTGAATTAAACCGCGCTTTATTCCGAAGAAAACAAGAAAAATAACAATGAAGTTTTCAAAAGAATGCAATAAAATAATTGTTCATCATAACACGTAAAAACCAGTACTTTAGCCTAATATTTTGAATTACTTCACGATTAAATAGTCAGATCAAAATTTTATCCACAATTGATTGATAAAATACATTCTCACGTTGCCTTTATTATTAGAGAGAGCATTTTGATACGGGCTCAGCACTGAAAGATGTACGTGATAATTTTTGAATTTGTAACAACTCACCCTGCAACAATTCACTGCAAGTTCCATATCAGGGTTCACAAAGATAACTAATAGTTAAGTTTACATAATTCGTCATAGAATTGCAAAAGATGCCAGATGCACTTAAATTTCTATATCTTCCACGAATATAATGTGTTTTATTTCCACTTAACTGTTGAGTATACACAGAATTCAAGTTAATTGAATTCAAGAGCATAGACTTTAGCGAATACGGGTACTAATCGCGAGCATAAGATTTTAAACGGAAACATAGGGAAACTGTCAAGACTGAATTTATTTTAGGCCACGGTTAGACTAGGTGCTTGGTTAAAAAGTGATCTGTCACTTTTGAAAGCGTTGCACGTCTAACCACCCTAGATAATTAGCGATGTGACGATCACAAGGATATTTTGAAATAACGAATATTTAAATATTCAAATACTCTATATATTCGAAATTAGAATACAGCTTTACCTCAATAGGAATAAAGAGAAATTAAATTAAGCGCTGGTTACAAAGTACATTTAATTTAACAATTAAACTTTAAGAAAGCATGCGTCAAATTTGAAATGATTTTACGCTATTTTTACTATCTTATACTGTCTACATTTTGTAATTCATCAATTTCATATCGTTATCTGTTGCCAAATGTAAACATTTCACAGGAATTTTAAATTGAAATGTGCAAACAATAAAGTGCCAATTTATTCAGACGTGAAATGTGCAGATTCCGGAAAAAATTCCCGCTATATTTATTAAATGCAATGCAAATGTCAAATGAGCTCATATATGATATTTTCACCATAATACTTAAAAACCAAAACTATATAGAGGCAATCGCCAATTTACGATTCTATAAGGTAACTAAAATTTTTTTATG
Organism: Hofstenia miamia; assembly: GCA_900660155.1. Taxonomy (NCBI): domain Eukaryota; kingdom Metazoa; phylum Xenacoelomorpha; order Acoela; family Hofsteniidae; genus Hofstenia; species Hofstenia miamia. The sequence continues at coordinate 264,928 of CABFPE010000780.1, forward strand.
TATTCAAACAACTTACTTTTGAAAGATCCATTCCTGGCCGCACTTGTTTAAGCATCGACCATAGAATACTGGTATTTTCTTCAGCAACGACTTCTACTTGAGCGGCAGTGCCAAGATCCTCTTTGGTCTCTTCAAGATACGTAGTTTCCTCATATTCCATTGTTTGAGAATACGAAGAATCCAGATTGTCATCATCAGACTCTGATAATAAGTCATTTTCGTCTTCTACATGATCCTAATCAAAGTATTCGTTGTTGAAAATTAAAAAGACAGTAAGATATATACCTTAAAATGAATATTTTCAATCTCATCAGGAGAGATATTTCCATCCTCTTCAACAACATCTTCATCGGCAGAAATAATCGCTTCATTGTCATCCTTAGAGAAAAGAGCTGAATTTCTGAAAGAAGCTCTCTTGCGAAGCGTAGTATGCTTCATGCATAAATCTAACGCATCCATCCAACATCTACCAACCTCTTCTGATGTTGTTCGAAAAATAAGATAATCAGAAGGGAGATTGAAGCTGACTAGAGGTCCAAGCTGACCTTTTGTTGGCATCCAAATCGATTGATCCATAGGATTGTAAATCTTAAAACAAAATCCGCTTTTTCGTGAAGGTCTCTCAATCATTGTGCAGGCATCAAGCAGAACAGTTCCCACTAAGTGACTAGATTTTTGAGTCTAAATAGACATTGGATATAAAATTGGTAAAAATAAAATACAGGCCAATTAAATTCCAATAGGACTGAAACAATGAATCTAGAATAACAGATGAAGGAACAGAGACCATGAACAAAAGAATTTTAACAAGAGATTGTGAAATTTTGGGCAAAACAAAAGTTATTAGTTTTGTTACAGGAGAACATGAACGCGATCAATTCTCGTGGGACGTCACGGGACCGGAACTAACAAGTTGTGGTTCTACAAAAGCACATAACTTACTGAATTCAAAAATGAAATGCTTGGAAGTAAAAGTACTGGTCTTACAGATAAAATTGGAAGTCCTTGAGAAAATATTGGATCAGTCTTGAGTACAAAAAGTTCGAATTATATGAAATTTAAGATTCCATTTCAGCTTGACTGGTCAAATAAAAGCTAGAACGCAGATCTACTTATATTAGGTTATATTTCAAATTATATCGTAATAATGCAAGGTTTAAATTTTAATATCCCATATTTTGTAAAAATGATGCTCATAGAACCCCCCCCGCTGATTTCCAAGGGTTTATGATTGCATGGCACTTTGAATAACGCTTAAGCTAGAATTCAAAAGCAGAGCTGTAAATGAATTGTCACAATCACAAACTGTGACGATTCAATAATTATATTTTTTGTATTGTTGTTATATAATTTTTGGAAAATTAGAAGTAGTAAATAGCCCAATTAAAAATGTGACAGCCCCATTTAGTAATTTGGTCACGGGACAGGCCAGCACTACTAGTTATGCAAAAAATATAACATGCAATTAAGCTTATGAGATGAATTAATGCATATAAGGCAAACTTGTAATATAATATGAATCCAAATTCATATAAATAAATTCTATTGAGTTTGAGTTTTACAATATTACAATAGGTGGGTTGCTTTATCCCGCGAAATTCTTCATATTTTCTAATCATACTCATTTTTTCACTATTATATTTTCAATTTTTTTGAAAAAAGAAAACCCATTGGTGTAAATGAGAATTTCTGCACAATTTGGTACTTCAGCACTACAACTACATGTCAAATAATGCAAATAGTAATTAGTACACAAATGGTAACTGGTCATTAAAGAGCTTAAATATTCAAACGAAAACCTTTTTACAGTAATTGTTTACTCTTCGATGAATATTATTAACTGAATAGGCAGCATAATGCATGTTATAATAGTCTTTTGCAATCAATAACGTACACATTTCTTGAGAAATACTTGATAAAAATATTTCAAAATCTAAACTTTAATGTCTCTAAAAAACTATCTTTGGTATTACCAAAATTAATTTCGTCATTAAGCGGAAGCAAATTAACCCTTTAACGCCCAAACTCTTATTTATTGGAGTTCCTTTATGAAATTTCAGCACAGAAGATAAAACACAAATACAAACAATTTCTATTTAAACCTTCTCTACAAAAAATATATACTTTTAAAAAAGGTGTCACTGAGCACACAATATATCTAAGGCCTTTAATTTGAAATATGAGCGTGTGAAATTAATTATATTTGCAACACCTAGAGCTGCCACTAGGCTTTTCTGGGTTAAAGCAATAAATGATCAATTATGTTTTTAAACATATATAATCAATTATTATTAAATTTCAATAACAATTCGAAATAATATTGTAGCAACGACTGTAAGATGTAATAATTCATTGTATTCGCCATAATATTTCCTCCATATACTCAGATTCGATCCACAATTCAATGTGTAAAAACGAAGTCTAATAGAAAATAATTAAATGACGGTTAAAATTAAATTAAAATACCTGTTGACACAAAAACAATTTCAATGCCAACCTCTTTAAATTAAAAAAAATCTCGTAATCGTAACTCTGTAGGCTAAAACATTTTGATTACAAATTATCAATTGGCCAATATCAGTTAATTCTAGTTGCATAGTTCTGAGAAGCGAATACGTATGTTTTTTTACATATATTTAACATTGATTTGTCTTTTAGAATTTTTCTTTCGTTTCAAGAAAAGCTGAATAACTTGCGTATTTCAGTGAAATATGAGCGTGTGAAATTGTGTCCGTTTTCATGGTCTGGCGCTGTTCCCGACACGGTTGTGCCGCACTACTTGTTTGTTTCCGGGTTTCTGTATATTCACTCAATTAGGATTCAAACCCCAAAAAAACAAATTAGAAAATTCTAATTATGATTATATAAAAACGATATGAAGAAAACAAATAAAATATTGACTATGTCAAAATGATGTTCTTACACATGAAAATTTAGGCCCTGCTTATTGTTGCAATTAAGAATAAGAGGCCCTTTTACGCCGTCAGCAATAATTTCAAAAAATTTGAATTAATTGGCACTAGGCAATATGAAATTTGGATTTCGTAGAGATGCAAAACGGTGATGGAAAAGCAAGAAATAACATTGTGTTCACTGCAACAATAAAAATGTGGCATTGAATTTCAAGGATTTAAAGATGTTCATCTAGACAAATTACGTGGGCAGAATATTTTGTAGAGTGCGGGAAATGACAATTCAGAGAATTAGATATTAATGCCTTAGATTATTATTTGTGCAATATTAATAATTTAGCGATTCATCCAATGCACCATCGCCACTATCTACCGACACTCTTATATTCCAGACAAAACATTAAAACAAATAGCGAGACAACAGAAGGATTAATGTGGTGGAAACTAAAAAAAATTAGCAACACGAAAACACTTCAGTTTGAGAATCGCTTATACAGACGAAGCAATCTAAAGTAATTAAACTTCGATCACAATCCCCCATCATTGTCAAATTTCTTTGACTCGTATGTTGTTAATTATTTGTAATTAAACATTACAAAAATCCGGTATTCGGTAAAATCGGCAATTACACAACCGGACCCGGATACTTGGTAAAATTTAACGTGTTTACCGGATATTACCGGATAAGATATTCTAAAATAAAATTTGATTTAAAAATGGAATTTTTTAGGAAAAGCAATGTTATTTCCATGATATGGAAGTTGTCATGCAACAAAACAAGTTTTTCTGACATATCAGGACGTAGTCTATTTAAAATTTAGGGCAACCAAAAATAATAAATTATATTTTTTTCTGTTGGCCTATTTTGTAGTCTACATACAATTAGATGGTTTTCAGATCTGGGTTGGAAAAAAGTTTAAAGTCATAAAAAGTCATACTTTTGTTTTTTGACAAATACGGCAATATCTGTGGTCGAAATGTCATAAAAGTCATATTTTGGCAGAGTTTCATTAAATTAAGAATAAATTAATGCTGGACTGTGACTAAGGCAATTGTTATTCTACATACTTTATGGTATTAAACATACAAATTTCCCCTTTCAATCAAAGTAACACTTAGTTATAATCTTACGCACAGTCTATCAAATGAATCTTCATTATTTATTCAAAATAGCAAGGTGGTCGAATACATATTTCCAGTATTGTACATTGCAAACCAAAATAGAAGAACTATAATATTGTTGCAAATATCCGCGGTCAGAGGTAACGCACTTAATCCTCATTTGTACTGAGAACAATTATTTTTCTACATAAACCCAAAGAACATCAAAAATATACAATTCCGTGCCCTCCAGCCGCAGCTTCAGATTCTTCCAAAAATAATGATATTCAAATCCGAAGGATGCACAAGCAACTAGAGAACTGAGTAATTCCAGAATTGCCCATTATTTACCAGAATATAAAGTATGATAAAGTGTGTTATCGTGTTGAACTACAAAGCTCTTGAGCATGTTTAGAGTTAAACATAGCTCCAATATTTTTTCTGTAAATGTTTTTTGAAAATGGTTAGTAAGTGATCATAAATGACAACTGTATTTACGAGTGAGAAACATTGAAAACTTATTTTAATAAACAATGGAATTGAAGGCTGTTACATGACAGAGAAGAGAAGAAATTAACAAGATCCTGTAGATGTCTTAGCAACCCAATAATATATTTAAGTGTCTATGAGCATTTCGTAAGTTCAAATAACATTAGTGCAATATGTAAATATTAATCTCTAGCTAATATACTTTTCCAGCCAAAGCAAGACATTATGACTAAGAACAGCATATTTTAAGTGATCAATTGAGACTTACTTTATGAGATTTGTAGAGATTAAGCACTTCTGGCAGTAAAACACAATAAAGCTTCAACCAAGTCTTCAACGTACCACGAACCTTTAAATAATCCTGTTTGATTACCTCTGATTGATCACGGAACATGTTCATCAGTTCAAACGTGGCCCGTTTCTTCGCCTTGCGATAACACTTCTTCTGCTGACGGAGAGATTCTTTCTTGGATAATTTGTTGCTAAAAAACCAATGCTTTAAACAAAGCAGATTTGCTATAAGTCCAACGTCATAATATAATAAACATTAACTAATTTATAAGACGAAATTTTTATTTAAACAAACTTTCGAATTTACTAAATATACTTTTTCTATAGCTATGGGACATTATGATTTTAAATTACCGACAGCATAAATAGCATAGGTGCCCTTTTGCATATTTATTATATTTTCGGTAGCTCAGATATAGTACATAAAAATCAAAATTAAAAGTAGAGATCAAAATATAAACATTTCATCCTAGATGCGTGGAATTGTTCAACACTAGCTGGATGGATTACTTCATTTGACAGCTAGACATGAAATACATATTATGATGAAGATACAAGTGCTTGCTTATTGGCTAACGAAAATATTCGCATACAAAATTGTACTTTTTAAGGATTACTTCAAGTAATAAATCGTTTTATGTTTCCATCAATTTACAGTTTAATAAGCTTTAGCATTAAAAGAAATCTTGAGTTCAGGAACAAAATCTGAAAAATCGTTTATTCAGCGCGCTGGTCATTATCAAAGAGTGTGTTTGCTATTAAAAGTCGTATGTCCATGTACACGCGCATATCAAGTTTTCAATTTAAGCCATCATATTCCCAATTTAGTGGAACACTGCAAAAAATTTTATCAGAAAAATGAAGTAATGATTTTCTAACATTATATGCAGTCCCCTAACCCATTTAATCCCATGCATTCTCACAGAGTGCAAAGACGATCACCACGTTTACTTCTTGTTTATATTCTCTGCCTCCATGAAATCTTGTGTATTTCAAATATTGTATTCTAGATTATTCCAGTAACATGACAAATTATTATGGGCAGTTCATCTGAAAAACATCCAAGGTAGTTTGTTAGTATATTATTTGTATGTGTATCTCCTAACACGTTTTTAAAAATCTGTTTAAAATAGTTCAACTTAATTTACAAATCATAAAATATAAGTTTAAGTATATTAGTCAAAAGATAATACCAACAAAATCTTGCACTCTGTGCGCGTGCACGGGACTTCAAACACTTGCTTACAGTTTAGATATTTTCATCACGTTTCAACAAAGAAGGCGATGGCTGGTTATGCTGAATCAAGCTTCTGTTGTGAAGAAATACAACAAATGGTTACGCAACATTGACAGTATGAGCCAAAGAGTGCTCGCTATATTTCCATCAGAAGAATAAAATAGTGGTGTTTGTTCAGCAACACACTTATCATTTGTGTGAACGAAGCATGGCTTTTTCATTGCCGAAACCAATACAAACTGGATCTGTTTGGGGGCATTGAATAGCATGGACCAAAAAGAAGGCAAAGTTTCACTTAAAAAATAGTACAAATCGAAAAAAGCAAAGGAACTAAACCTAGTATTTTTTATGATTGAATTTTGTTATTTTAACCGTATAAAGATTTGAAACACATGATGTGTTAAGTAATCAATTGTTATTTATAATTTGGATTCATATATTTTAAATCGAAAATAATAGGCTAATTAACGAGTTTTTATAAATTAAAGATGTGAATTTCAACAAAAATATTGAATATCCATTTACAAAATTAGTAATACATTTGATTATAATTTAAGTAAAATTGCTATATAACTAGAAATGTTTCGTCTGAAAAATATTTCGATCTCCAGATCACCGAAATTCAAAAAATGAGGAGCATCAAATTTTTAGCGTAAATTAGTATAATGCATAATAAACGGCGCAAATTAACGACATATCAATGACAAATTAAATCATGCTCTTAGTTATAGTATAATTATGCAAATACACTTACTAAATCATTACACAACATTCTCTGTTACATAATCTACATTCCGACATTGGTTAACAAAGAGTTACATTTCCTTTAAAACAACAAGAAGGATTTAGAATATATAACAATATTTTTTACACTTGCGCTTTGGGTGCATGAAAAAGCACATAATTATGTTAAGTAAAGAATATATTTTCCTCTTTATCTAAAGAACACTCAACATTATTAGGCACCAAACAAACAACGACATTATTTATGCATGCAAACATACAAAATGTAGGACCAATTTAAAACAAAATTCTAGTTTGTAAAACATTGAAGCTTTTATATATTGAAGCACTTTTTTTACAAAGGATGAATAATGTAAAAATGCATTATGAAGTAGTAAACCATGGCTAAAAAACTTTCAACATTGCGATACATACTAAATGTTGAAATCCGTTCTTTAAGAATGCACCTTCCGATTTTCCTTAATTAAACGATTTGGCAAAATTACTATTACATGATATTTTATATTTAGCACGAAAAACACTTATTATTAAAAGACGCACAGCGATTCGCTTAAAGAGTTAATGCACAAACATGAAAAACTAGAAAAAACTCTCGAAACAAAAAACGGATGATTTTTTACAAGTTTATGGTCATTGTTCAATTTTACAAATTTTAAACAAATGCATGGTAAAATAAAGAAAACGGTTAAACGGAAATGTTAACAATCAGAGATTTTAATCATATAGAGAAGTATAAAATACACAATCACTGCATTACAAGTATGAAATAATGAAGAAGCAATGTCTATGAGATAAAGATTTAGATAAAAGCGTATTTACCACTTATATTGACAGTTACAGCCCCATCCCACATTTGTTAACCTCTTTAAGGATTAATAGGAAAATTTTAGAATGTGAAAATAATAATATATTGAATTATACAATCTACTTCACTATCACAAAGACACACGTTAAAATAGAAATTCCATGAAAGTCTTACTTACTTAATATCCTCACTAAAACAGAAAATGTTAGAAATACACATAAATGGCGTAAATATTACTATACATTTATGCATTGATCAAACGCAAAACGGACATCAGAAATACGATAGAATTTATCATGTTTTTTAAATGATAAGTCTAAGAAGATATACAGAAATTTCTACGATATAAGAAAACAACACTATTGGAAAACCAAGTAAACTAGCAAATTTTGTTCAAAGTAGAATTTTCTGGTTAAAAAGTAACCATATGTATAATCCAATGAATCTGTAATGAGTTGCCATCAAAACGTCATAAAAATAATATATAAATAAAACTGAAACCTACGTTGTGGGCGCTTCGAAATTCAAAGCGGACTGCCTCCCAGTATCATTTGCATCAAAAGAACCAGAGAGTTTGTTATCAGAACGATTAGAAGTAATTCCATTATCCACACTTTGTCCACTATTTTGCCGCGAATGTCCACGGGGCTTAGTTTCATCACTAGCAGAATTGTTTGGACCCCCCATGTCTGATGAAGAAGTACTATTTAGTCGAAGTAAGACATCCTCATCCATCAACGTACTAAAGTCCTACTTACAGTAAAAGAACCGACACATTTTGCAAATAATTTCAATTAATAATAAGTAATTACATATTATATGCATGTACATGGTGAATTTATATACAGCACTGTTTGTTCAACAAAAAACGATTTACAGTCGCGTTATCAAAGAAATGTTTATAGTATTCATAAAGACGATACTCACATCTCTAAAAATTAAGCGAAGTAAATACATTCTTAAAAGATAAGAAAAATAATGTGTCAACAGTCGCGCAGATATTATCTTTATAAACAAAGAAAATAAATGCAAGTCCTTAAAGTAATTACTAGTAGTAATCTAATCATTAAATTTCGGTACCTAAGTAGGGTGGATAAATCGTAACAGGTTAAGTGTAAATAAAACAACAATTTTCAATCAATATTGTTAAAGTAGTGTAATATCATATTTTAAACAACTTCATGCAAAATTAGCTTTTTGGAAAGGGGACAATATGTTAACATCAATAAGATCCTAACAGAGCACCCAATTTTGAATCAATTGAGAAACAATCAATAGCATAGTAAAAGAAACAGATTCCACAGTAACACTCACGTCAGACAAGAATAACCAATTTCATTTGCTAATAAAACATACTTATATAGCAAAGCAAGAAAAAGCGTAAACTTTAAATTATATATTTATACGCTTGGAATATCATATGGAATGAAAAATTTTGAAAAACATATTTCAAATAGTTAATACAGTATTGATTATTTAAATAATCATTAAGATTGCTTAAATAAATTGAAATTACTGAATGTTAATAAATATTAAAAATTAACATTTATTAGTAAATTCGAACTAAAATCTGTGAAATAATAGACTAGCGAACTTTGACACACAGTTGGTTCAAAAATAATTCCTCAAAATTTACCTGGACTCTATTTCGAACAGTTAAATATAATTACTGACTCTTACACGGAATTACTAATGCCCTCAATTAACATTTAAATAAATTTGATTGATAATACGAAATCATTTTAAGATATTATTTAAAGGTTAAACGATTTAATAGTAATATTCACATTACAAACAAAATTTGTACTCATGATTGCTGATTGCCACAACTTTCATAAAAGAGTAGCGATAAACTAGGGTAATTTTATTTCCACCAGTCAAATCACATCCAATTTATTCACCAATAATTTAGAAGTTACTTTTTCAATTCGACCTGTTTTTCAATTTATTAATGTTCAGTATATTCACCACAAATTTTGGTTACAATAATTACTAAAAGAATGTATTCCATATTTATTTATCTTGGTACACTAAGTATATACACTTTTATCTTGGTACACTAAGCCTTTAATTTATGAATTCTGCAGAATCAACAAGATAAATACCAAACTATTTTTGCTATGTCGCCCAACTAAACAAAATAGTAAAATTGTTAAGCAGTAATCTAGATTTGAAGATGTTTAAAATCATAATTTAGAATTAAATTCTTAAACTTTTAAAAAACATTATTTCGTAAAACATTCAACGTGAATAAAGATTTTTAGTTCCTAATTTAATAGCAATTTTAACTCATCAAGCTTACTTTTGATAAGTATATTGCATTCATTTTAATAGGGTCTATGGATTAGATTTCGAGATCAAGGTTTTTCGCTGTGATNCCTCAATTAACATTTAAATAAATTTGATTGATAATACGAAATCATTTTAAGATATTATTTAAAGGTTAAACGATTTAATAGTAATATTCACATTACAAACAAAATTTGTACTCATGATTGCTGATTGCCACAACTTTCATAAAAGAGTAGCGATAAACTAGGGTAATTTTATTTCCACCAGTCAAATCACATCCAATTTATTCACCAATAATTTAGAAGTTACTTTTTCAATTCGACCTGTTTTTCAATTTATTAATGTTCAGTATATTCACCACAAATTTTGGTTACAATAATTACTAAAAGAATGTATTCCATATTTATTTATCTTGGTACACTAAGCCTTTAATTTATGAATTCTGCAGAATCAACAAGATAAATACCAAACTATTTTTGCTATGTCGCCCAACTAAACAAAATAGTAAAATTGTTAAGCAGTAATCTAGATTTGAAGATGTTTAAAATCATAATTTAGAATTAAATTCTTAAACTTTTAAAAAACATTATTTCGTAAAACATTCAACGTGAATAAAGATTTTTAGTTCCTAATTTAATAGCAATTTTAACTCATCAAGCTTACTTTTGATAAGTATATTGCATTCATTTTAATAGGGTCTATGGATTAGATTTCGAGATCAAGGTTTTTCGCTGTGATCTATACAAACTTTTTGTTTCAAGTGTGCTGAAGCAACGTACAATTAATAGTCTAAATAATAAAAAAAACTGTAATAAAAGCAGGCAAATAATCCACTGATTGAAAATCAGTGAGCCTCACATCTAAAAACACGCGTCATTTCCTCGTTGTTAATAAGATAAATTAGTTTTCGAATGGTACCTGAAATTTAACTAACTTTAATCAGATCAAACCACTGAGATTGCAAAACAGAAAATTAATATTGAGTATCAATTTCAATTGAATGCAATATGTATTCAAATGCATTTTATCTGTAAATGAATACACTGAATGAATTTAAGAGAAATTTTGTTTATACACTGAGTACTAATACTGAATTGTTTCGATTTTTATTTGAAAAATACATAAACATGTGTCTACAATAATATATTTTAAGAGCTTATGTATTTAAACACTATTGAAATCTTAGCGGTCAACTCTAAAAATTGAGTTAAGATGTTCAGAGGATTTGAAAACGCGGTGTAGAGTTAACACATTCTTACTAATTTTAGAATAAGGCGATGATTATATCTAGAGTGTTGACAAGCATTAAGACCAGTAGCAATTAAGAGCAGATATCAATAAGAAGCAAAATGACCCACATTTGAAGAATATATACCTAGTACAATTCAACAATTACAGTCATGCAGCAATGTGAATGCTTTGCATTATTCTTGTGGCGGGCGAACTTGTAGCGAACGCGGAGCACGCGGACAAAGCAATCACTAATTTAGGGTAAAAACGATAGGAAATTCAATAAAATACTCAAGAAGTTTAAAATATAATAGATATAGACCGATAGCTTGTCATAATTCAGCATATTTGTAGCACGCGATAGCACGCGGTATATATTTAAGCAATATAGCATATAAAACGACGAATTCATATAAAAATAATTATCTTTAACTAAAAAATAACAAAATATAATAGCAAATCTATTTGGTTTAAATTAAGTTTTGATTTTTAGTAAATTTCTTCATTAATGGGAAGGGCTACAGCAAATTTCAGCGAAAACAAATCTCACTGAAAAACACTATTACAATGAAAATTGTCATACACTATAAGCGATTATATATTAAAATGATATGAATTGTCAAAAACTTGAAATTTGGCTATATATGGGGGTGATGGCTTCGACAGGCATTCTTACGAGCTTTAATCTTATTCAGAATCTAGCAATAACACTAAACAAAAATTTGATTATTTTATTGACTAAATAGTAAAGCAAACCTTAATAAACCTTAGTTTGTAATATAATGAAATGAAAATTGTAGTTAATATTACAATTTTGAAAATCCATATT
>CABFPE010000780.1:277387-292303 GCA_900660155.1 Hofstenia miamia
ATTGTTATTCCAATTAATAAAGATATTTCACTTAAGATAAAGACTTGATTTAAATCAAAAGTTTATAGATTTGCTTAATTATACGATTATATTTTGTTATTTTTTAGTTAAAGATAATTATTTTTATATGAATTCGTGGTTTTATATGCTATATTGCTTAAATATATACCGCGAGCTACAAATATGCTGAATTATGACAAGTTATCGGTCTACATCGATTACATTTTAAACTTTTTGAGTATTTTATTGTATTTCCTATCGTTTTAGATCCTAAATTAGTGTTTATTCTACAACTTCGCCACAATATTTTATATACGTAAGCCCCAACCTAATTGACAATGTGACCTTTCGTAAATCTACACCCTAGAACCGAAAACCTAAATTTTACAATATTTTATATACCTAAGCCCTAAGCTACGTCACAATGTGACTTTTCTTGAACCTAAACCCTAAACACAAAACCTAAATTTTTAGACTTAAACCCTAACATTTGATGACGTAAACCCTTAACATGTGATTTGGCGGCAGTTCAGCTTTTAGAAATCAGAGTACTTTGATCTGAAATAACGCCAAATATTGTAAAACTTAGGTTTACGAAACGTCAAGTTGCGACTTGGGTTAGGGCTTCGGTCTATAAAATATTGAAAATTTTAGATTTTAAGTATAGGTTGCAGATGACGTAATATAAAGAGTTGTGTAGAAAAAATATGTTTATATATCAGAGTCCTCTGATCTGCAATAAGACCGAAAGTGCTAACTGTAAATTTCTACTAGACGGATTTTCAAATTTATTTAATCAGAAGAAAATCCATCCCATTACTGTCCAATAAGAACGCTAATAATATACTTCTATAAATAATATATATTTCATTCAAATAAATTACTTAGAAGCATTTTAATTTTCACATTAAATTACTAATTAGTCTTCTATAGTAAAATTTTAAAAGCATGAAATTTTAATGAACAGACTATTGGACTTAATTTTTCCCTTTGAAAATAGACAGTGTTTTTAATTTTATTAGATGCGGTTTGTACTTTTTTTCATTCTTGAAAATCTCAAATTTTCCAAATATATCTACAATCCTTCCAAGATTGTTATTTAATGGACACATTTCCCTTATAAAATTACTACATTCTGAGAGAAATTTGGAAGATTTGAGATTTTCAAGAATGAAAAAAGTACCACCCGTTAAATGCCTTCAATTTACTAAAGTAAAATAGACAGTGATGTCGGAAAGTTTGGGAACTTTTTTTTAAAATTTTTTAAAAATATATAGATTAAAAATTTTTTAGAGTTTGGGAACTTGAAAACGATGTAATATTAAACAATGGGGGACTTTTACCCAAAATTTCAAACTATCACAACGCTACTAAATAGATGAATAATAATTAAAAAATTCCATATAGTAGGCGATCAGGGCATCAATATTGTTTATCTTCAAGATATTCTGTGACGTCAGAGGACCTAAATGAATTTTTTTATCATCTGTTCACATTTGGTGAGTTTTTAAAGTAATCCTAATTTGGGGGTTCTTATCCATATGTATTGTACTTAACATATTTATACTTTATTTTGGTTACCTCCTGTAAAAGTGGAATCAATGATGAACTTAATTACAACTCAAGGCAAAAATTGCATTAAATTGAAGCAATTTAAAAACACCTATGCTTCTAATTCTTTTCTAATACAAGCATCAGAAATCTGTAATTGTTTGCCATACGAATTTAGAGAAAATGCAGCTTAAATTTATTCGCATTAAATACCATTCCATCATTGTTTGCCCAATTTAACAAACAAAGATTTGTAACCAGCTTGAACCTGTGAAATTGTGTTGGCAATAATCTTTGTTATCAGCAAGCAAATGCGGTAATGTTTCGATTATGGCTTCTGGGAGATCATTTAGGAATTGGATGAACAAAACTGGTTCTCAAACAGAACAATGATTGATTCCACTAGCTACAGGAAGATAGTTAGATTTCGCATTGTTTATCAACACTAGGAAATCTACCGCTTAGATAAGACTTAATCTTAGTAAATTTTCTTTTATGGCAACGTCGTAAAGCTTCCTTGACAGGATATTTATTGAAGGCTTTTGAAAAATCAAGATAAAGTATGTAAATTGGTTTAGATTCATCAAACTCTGAATAGAGCTTTTCTAAACAGTAAATCAATTGAGTTATCATTGATCGTCTTTTAAGGAAGCCAGATTGCTTCTTACAAATGACATCCTGTAGGGTAGGATACATAGCATTAAAAGCAGTCTTTCACAAAGGAGTATAAGTTTAGACAAAAAGCTTACTGGAAGATAGTTATAAATTATTTTTTGGGCCACTACTGTGGATTGGTATAATATTGGTATATTTCCAACATGCAGGATAGACATTAAAATTGTGAGTAAATGTAAAACATGGGAAGCCAAAGGTAAAGCAAATTCATGAATAAATCTAATCAGTCAATTGTTAGAAGCACAACCTGAATTCTTACAATTTGATATCAGATTAATCACGTCATTCAGATTCAGAGTTATATTCCGAGAGGCAGTTTCAACAAACTGAAATTCAATATCATTTGCTGTTGACAACGTAAAAACGGAATTAAAAAACTATTAAGAAGGTTTACTACATTTTCATCAAAGGATGTAGCGTTTTCTTTATTTAACATCGTTTATGGGAAAAAAATTGTCGATAAAGAACGAAGAAACTTAAACCAACTATTTATATGCAACTTTTGTGCAAAAGATTCCACAAAAACAGTTTTATCCAGCTCTACAGACTCAAGTAGCTCATAAACTGCATTTTTATAAAATATAGAGTTTAAAAGAGTTGCGGATTTACAATATTTGCGATGTAGAGTTTGTGACTTGTAAAAATGAACGGAATAAGAACTGTAGTAATTAAAGAAAATTTGTCGCTTTCATTGCTTTAATGGAACATTTTCTTCAATAATCGCAAACAACTGTTCATACTAGCATTGAACGTAGTCTGTATTAGCATCGGTGCTACAAAAAGATAAAAACGAGGTTCATAATGAAAGAGCAATTGACACAATCATTCTATCGTTATTGTTATGTGAAATTCCAAGAATGCTATCAACGTCATCCTTATTTACTATAAAATGAGAAGTAAAAAACAACGCTTGCATGATCCGAAAAACTATCTGTAGGAGGAATTGTATGGTCAATTTTTATGTTCTCAGAATCACTCGTGATGACATCAAGAATGTTTTGACTGGTGTGCGCTGGAAAATCTATTTCTGTTCCATATTAATATCCGAAAACAGGTTAATATCAAGTTGTCAAATATATGAATCGATGTAAAAGATTGCCAATCCGCATCAAGAAAATTTAAATCGCCAAATATTAAGATGAATGTATTCTCCAAACAAATAGATTTCTCAGTGGTATACAATACAAAAGACGATCTACAATATAATAAATAATCAACAATATCAGAAGCGGGTGGGGGTAGTAACTGGTAGCAGGTGGATTATATACATATCAGAAGAAAGGCATGGACATCGAATTGCAGAATTATAGAGCAAGGTAATTGAACGTCATCCTGTATTTCAATACACATTTTAGGTTTGCATCACATAAAATTTAATAGCCTCCATGCTAGAGATGACTGCGGTACAGATTTTATAAAGTTATTTCCACCAAAGAGAAAAGCTTGGAGACAATTTCTTAGGTATTTTATTATTTCGTGCAATTTTATTAGGGTAGTATCAAATTTTTCATGAAATATATAAAAATTTGTTTTAATATTTTGTATGTGAAATCTCTTCGTTTTGCTTCAGAAACCGCTTTTTAAGAAATACTTGGAGATTTTAAATCCTAAGACACCGCAAGTTGTTTTAATTCTCCCGCTAACCACCGCAATTGTGAAAATCGCTAGCGCGGTATTACCACACCGCACTTATCTCTACTCCATGCTCTTTTGATGCAGTCCTGTTAGCTAGCACTTGCAAATATGATTTTGGGAAAATGTCAGAAATTGAATGATCAAACCAAGTTTCGGTAATAAACGCAATGTCACAATTTAACGAGCATTATAGTTCAATAGAAATAAGCCTTTGGCAATTAGCATATAGTACATATAAACAAATATTTTTTGTCAATTATTAATTGGATCAGGCGTCAAAGAAAGTTCTTGATCATCTTTATAAAGTCTAGGATTTCGAATCTTCACTCCTGTTTTTCAATACCAGACTGTAGAAGTTCATACTGTTTAGCCAAAAAATATTGTTAGGAATTGAAAACCTAGTAGCTGAATGTTTAAACTAGTTTTGGAAGTATTTAATCATATGGTTCCATTTCGAGCTAGTATCTGCAAAACTTGATTTTATATCAGTTATAAGCGTTGAATGGAGCTTTTCATAGTACAACAAAAGTTTGATTTTTGACAGAATATAAAACATTGCACAGTGTAATAAAGCGATCCGAGTGTTTTTAACAGTTCAAAACTTCCAGTTTGAAAACCTCTGCATAATTTATTCATATGATATGTAGCATTACATACATTACATTGAAAGGATTGGTTTTTCTCTAAAAAATTTCTTTCGAATGTTTTGCAATTATTAGAAGTACCAGTACAGTGTTGCATAATTTCTAGAGAGCTATAAAAAACATGACCGTCTCTAACCACGCTCAATATTTTAACATTATTTGAAGAAGTTGCTTAAGTTCTTGGTACAGATTTTTATCTAATTTGTGATAAGAAAACCGAAAATATTTAACATGTTTAAGATCGAATTTACAATCCTTTACAATCGTGCACTCTGTAAACATGTGTTAGAAAATATCGCTGGCGCTAGGCTTTAATTGGGATTGCGGTAAATCTTTCTGTGAATGCGCTCTCGGTAACTCTAACAAGCCCAAGCTCGCACAATCGTTTTGTCTGAACACCCTAGCTTTAATACATTGCTAAAAAATATCGCACGCTCTCTGTGAACAACCAAGATTTAAAGCTAGCGCAAGCTAGCTTTCTGTGTGCATGCCAAAAGTTCTTTAGCAAGCACAATCTTTCTGTGTGAATTCACCCTAAGTTTTCAAGTTCTCAAATTCCCAAACCAAAATTTTCGCTGTTTAAAAATTTTCGAGTTCCAGAGGTGGTTAACAATTAATTGCAATAATTTAAAGTAAAACATTTAAGTGATATAACATTAAAATTAAGAGCTTTGAAACTAATTCTTCCTTCCAAAATGTTTGAAAAATGGCTTTTCTAAATTTTGAGGCAAAAAATATAGGCGTCTGAAAACGCCAATTCCACTGTGCTGAAGATCCTCTCCATAAGGCTTGATGCTGGTATGTCTGGCTTTTGTTTTTTTAGAGTGAAAGAGGCAAAATCCTCTTTTGTGAATTTGCAGTCGCAAATGGCAACCATAGTTTTTTTGAATTTAGATAAATTTTCACCCAATTTGACGTTCTACCTGGTGTTGGTAAATATTCAAATATTGATAGATCTTGTGAAAAATAACATTCTTAGAGTACATTTTTGTTCTGTATATACCTTTAAGTCATTTTTAAGCACATGCATTAAGAAGGTAAATTTTCGAAATTTGTCGGAGAGTTTCCCATAAGAAAATTTATTTTTTCAATAAGGGTATCATAATCATTTCCTTGATGAACAAATTAACTGGAAGATTAATTCATTGAGAATTACACCCACTAAGAAATTGTCCCACAGTACAACAATATTGCAACATAATTGCAATACTCAATCGATTAAATCATATTGATCTTTTACAGTAAATGTAGTTTCTGTGAAAAGTGATGAAAATGCTTATAGAACTGTTTCATCTCCGTGTCTCACTGGAAAAAAGCATATAAACCAGAATCTTGTTTTTCGTTATGTATTTCCAAAAATTCGTCACCTCTCTTCTTCTCAGCATGGCAACCTTCCTGGTCGCTCTACGATTACCAACCTGCTCACTCTGATGATATAAACCAGAAAGGTGCATTGAACTCAATGACCATGTATTTTTTGAGGGAATTTTCCCATGTGTAAGAATCTTTCGATTTGCTGCAAGGTTTCAATATTGGTATAGAAGTCAATATTGGTATAGAAGTCGTTGAGTTATATTGTTTATCATTTAAAGAAAAATTATACTGAATGTTGTATTTTCACAGTGTGGTTATTGGTTTTGGATTTGATTTAAAAAGTGTATCACTAAGATATTTTTGTGTTAAAGTTAAAATATTTTACTTCAATCAAACGTGAGATTTGCTCCAGATAAGAATAACTCAGTAAGCAAAATTTATACAAACATTTTATAGAGCGCATGATGTGATATTATTATTGACCATGTAATAATGGGGGTTGAATGCGGCCTTAATAATGTGGGATTTGAATTTTTATCTTTGTAATAATAATAATAATAATAATAATAATAATACGGAAAGGGCAAATAGCGAGTAATTAACTTTGCAGAGACGCAAAGACACGTGTCCAGTCCAATTTAAGTTCGCAGCAAGTTGAACTTCAAGGTGAATGCGATGAGGAGCAAAGTTCACAGGTAGATGCAGATCAGAAAGAGGGCAAAAGGAAATACCACATGTCTTTGTAGCGCTAAAATCAAGATGGTTGACAGAGGACCAAGTAGACAAATTCTCAATATCAGAAGAAATGTTAGAAGCAAAAGACCAGCCAAAATAGAAAATCGCAATGTCATCGATATACAATAGGCAAGACGAGTTGAGAACAGAATTAGGGAGGTCTTTAATGGCAATGAGGAAGAAAAGAACAGCAAACACTGAGTCTTGAGGGTTTCAATACTCTTCTGCACTCTATTGATTGCACATGGTAATAATTTAATTATTTCTGAATCTTCCGTTCGATGAAATCCGCATCAAAACCAAATAAACGTAACTTATCAAGCAGAATGGAATGAGGGAGGCGATCAAACGCTTTTGAGATGTCAAGAAAGATAATACAACCAGGATCATTACAATCAGAGTGAAAGTAACAGTTTTCGATCAGTGTGAGCAAGTTAGTAATCTAATAAACAAAATTAAGCCTCTACTATGGCAGGTCACATTAAGCGTCTGATTTAACACGACATGGTAACTAGGCGTTCAGTAAGATGATAGACAGTCGAGATAGAATAGCTATTGGGGGGTAGGACGTGACCTGCGAGGAGGGAAGACTGAATTGAAGCAGTTGTGTTGAATAAAGCTTTTGTTCAATGGTTATGAAAATTCATGATTATTGCGGGAAGGCCGCGGAAGTGAACTTATTGAAACAGCAGGGAGACGGCAGGAGCAAATTTTTTATATTAAAATACTACTAGTTTAATTTGGAAAAATTTCAAATATTGGTTTGTATTTGTTATCATTGCAATTAAAATCGTTTTGAATCATTGTGCAGTCATTTATAGCATTGTTTATCTGATTGCTAATAATTTAACTCTAACAGTTCCTTTCAACAACAAGTTAATTGGTATCTGTGTATCAATTGAGGCCCACTGTCGATTTAAATTACAACTAAGAAATCATTTAGCATTGACACACAGCTAAATGGTAAATATAGTGGCATCAGTCTAAGATCATTATATTATTAGTGATTATGGTTATGTTTAAGGCTGAGTTAAGCTGGGGTTTTACAAAGGCTTTTTCTACGAGACCATTTTGCTGACGATTTCCCTGTTAGTACTAGTGGAAAACTATTTATAATTGTGCACAGTACATTTTCCCATTATACCATCGCTTATAATAAAATGACAAAAAATGATTGACTTTCCTTTGTATTCCCTTCTGTTTTAGCTTAAATAATCAGTAATTGTGATTAGATTAACCACGAAAACAATTAAATTACGAACACTTACCTTATTTAAGGCCGGAAATTGTTGACGGTATTAAGTTTTCTCAACCGTCAAACATACAAGATAAGACAAACCATTGTCCACTTCAACTGGTTTTAGATAAAGTGACTGATAGCATGGGAAATTTGAATATTTCACTACCGGCATTAGCTGTTGGCCCAGCATCGTGCTACAGAAACTCGTTTAATCGTTGCCTGGCGCAAGGCAATTTTCTTAAGAATTTTACTACATTTTTCTGATGATTATTTAATTTTCATTAAAGACCAAAGTAACAAAGCAATTCTCAATATTATTTTGAGGTATTTTGTTAAGTTTATGAGCAAATATTGAAGTTTTCATTGATGTTTACTTCTCCATTTTCTAAAGAGGTTTTTATTGGAGATTGTTACTCACAAATGATACTATATTTCGTTCGAGTTTGAACAAGTAAATTACATTAAATCGTCTTTAATTAGTTAGCTAATAAATATATGTTTGCAGATAATGCTTGATTCAGATGACGAAAATGCCAATCGAGAAATACTCTTGAAATTTTGTCTTCTAGGTGACGGTGCTAGTGGAAAGGTATTTTTTAGTTCTCAACTTATAGCTGTTGTTTCTTAGACATCTTTGGCTACAGTTCTCTCACAAAATGTCTTCCAAAAGCAGTATCAACAAACGATTGGTTTAGATTTCTTTCGCCGACGTCAAAATCTTCCAGGTAAATATTGTGACAAATTTGCATTTGCTGGTTGCTTCTATCTATGTTTTATTTATGAAAATATTGTTAATGTCTAAGATGTTCTGTTAAACCCAGATTATAGCCCCTTCAAAAACTACGTACAATTATGATGTTTGATTATTGCCACAGATATATTTCTTATTTTTAATCCATTTTAATTGTAAATATATGTGTGAATTTTAATTTAATTATTGTAGCTTAGTTTGTAGTATATGTATATCTAAGTTCTTAGTACATTTTTGTAAATATGTATGTATCTTATTTGTACATATGCATAATGCAAACAAATAAAGCTATTGAAGATTAAATCCACGATTTCATTAAAAATCTTAATTTTAATAAAATTGTTATAATTTATTTGTGAATCAGAGCTACATGTAGATTTTTTAATGGAATAGCGGTCAATCTTGGTACTCATCCAATTTTTCAATATAATCCCAATCGTTTGCTGCATTTTATATTCAACTTTTGAGCTTAACATGTTTTTTAATTTAAAACATTTAATCGTGTTGTTTGTATATTCATAATATCGTGGTTTATTGTTAATTGATTATAATAATGCGATTAAGGTTTTCTTTTTGCAATTCATTTTGATATATAATATAATGTCTTTCTAGGTGGTAAAGTAGCTCTAATTCAAATATGGGACATTGGTGGTCAGCAATTAGGTGGATCTTCGCTTCAAAACTATATTAGCCAGTCACATGTAAGCATGGTTTTCACTATATTTTTATTTTTGTTTTAGGCCCTTTTATTTGTGTATGACATTACTAATAAGCAGAGCTTTGAAAATGTAGAGGATTGGCTAAAAACTGCAAAGAAAATATTGTCACTGGATTCTGATGAAGATTCAACTAAAACTCATTTTGCTCTTGTTGGAAATAAAGGTATGTATTGAAAAGTTTGTTGATTTTAAATGGGAATTTTATCATTTGTTTTAATTTGCTTGTGTGCATAATGTTCTTAATTAGCATGTTGTTGGATCATTACGCTCAAATATCGAAAACCTCATTTCATTTACACACAATTCAATGTGTTATTTTCTAGTTTCCTTGAACAATCCTATTTATGTGAAATTTTTCTAATGAATTCTAACATTACCCCAGTAGGTTCCTGTTTTTCTATATCTCAAAGACATGCAAGTGCATAGTATCCATATATAAATAGATTCATGCATAGAAACATGCTGTAATATTTCATGTTTCAGCGAATGCAAAAAACTTTCATGTAATAGTATATTTGAATATATGCTATTATTTTATTTTAGTTGATCTTGACCATATTTGTGTAATCAATTCCAGCGTTCATAATCGCTTTGCGCACGACAACTCGATGTCTAGCCATCTCGTCTCCGCGAGTCGCAAAGAAGGGGTAAAATTTTCCTAAACTTTTTGTGCTTTCTGCGAACATCATATTTAGTCATTTTGAAATATTTTGCTTCATAAAGAATGTTCAAAATTGTTCGGATTGTTGAATTCTTTTTGAGCAAGATATCTTTATAAAGCTTAGTTATTTGGTCCAGTGTGTATAATATGATTATGTTTGGATGAGAACATTTGTTTCACGTCTGTGAAATCTACTTAACGCTATTTATGAATACATTTTATTCAAATGAAGTGCTCTTCTCTAAAATCGCGTATCTAATTGGCAAGTATTTGCTAACTGGCTTTAAGAAACCTGCCAGACCTTACTGAGGCAGTGTTTTTCTTAATGTGTTCTTTAATGTTGGCATTTTTAACGTAATTTAACTTCGAAACGTCTATGGTAAATTTAATGAGTATTAGAACAAAATAAAATATAGGATTACAAAATAATTCTGTAATTTTTTATAGAGGCGAATATATCTAAGACTTTATCGTAGTCAATTGGAATTGTATTGTGTATGAACATAAACGCGAGTCCATTAAGACGAGGCGCTTCGAAGCAGAAAATATTCAATATTCGTTCAGAGCTTGCATTGGAAACGGGGACAAGACAGCTTCGAGAGAAATATCATTAGATAAATGTTTTTATTATAAATTTGAGGTGTCTCAAGAAGAGTACATGATGAGGTGTATTCTCGTTTCCATTTAGAGCACTACAGTCTGTATTCAGCCTGTGCTCTCATTTTTTACAATATTTTCATTTGCCGACAAATTATCCGAATATTGTTCAAATAGTAGTTTAAACTCGTTGCAGTTTGATTCAAGTTTTGATTTCGAAGCAATCTGTGGCAACCAAATACCAAATGCATGTGCACATATGGTCATCACATTAGATCACAGATTTAGTTGAACAGTAACAGTGTCATGAAATGGAATAACAATTTTTCGGATTGGAATCAGAAATATCAGGGATTGAGCGGAATATTTGGTTTGCACATACACGAGGCATTTTTGGCGAAAGTCCAAGGAGAAGGATGCATTCATTTATCCATTTGTACGCTATATTTTGAAGAACCATAGTAATATCTTGCACATTTCCCATTGCTGTTCTTAGATCTGGGTTTATACTTTGTAGAGACTTACTGAGTCCATAAAGATTTGAAAAAACCTCCGTCACACAAAATAGAACTTTTGGTGATCGCAATTAAAATTATTTGAGCCTTTTACTTAGCAGACGCATTATGCCATACTGAAATCGCCATAGGCACTCTGCTTTTAGTGCATCGACTTGCTCTACACCATGATTTGTTGAATTAAAGTGTAAAGCAATAGATTTTTCAAGTATGAGTTTTGTTACTATTTTGGTGGTGTCTCACATGTTCTTTACTGCTGGAGCCCAACATGCATACATCATCACAAGATACAGAGAGTTTCTTAAACAATAATAGTAAGGAACATGGAACAGTGCTCAAGAATATAAGCCGAAGTACCAATTCTAGCTTAACTCATCAAAACCTTGTGTAAACCTCCCATGTTTTGACAAATCACTTGTTTTGTCATCTTGTAACATTTTCTGTTCAATTAAAACACCAACCAGATTAGTTCTAACTGGCCACGAACAGAAATCTTAAGAGCAAAATATATCTCAAAATGCTCATTAATCGTTTTAATATTATCACATTGTCATTTTGGAGCAATTCTTATTAAAATATTCTTCCAATACATTACTAAATCCCAAAAAATCTTCTCTTCATCATAATACCGTGTGCAAAATGAAAGTTGATGCTGTTGATACAGCAGTAAATTAATCAGCAAGTATCCTAAAGAAACCAAATTTTGTTACCCGAAGTAACACTTTCTCTTTCAGATATTGTGCTTTTCAAGGTTATGTGATTCTGGATAATAGGAGACATGTAAAGCGTTATTAGCAGACTTGTTAAGTGTTTTTTAAGTTCACAATCTCTACTTTCGACTCGACATTTAAGAACACGATGAGAATTTGGCATTCTTTAGACCTTCGTAGGAAAGTCGATATAATAATTGGTATGAGGCACTGCCGGTTTGCTTCACATATAAGTGTGCTGGTTGTTAACTTTTTCATGCACTTTGGTTTGTAATAGCTGCGGATTGACAAATGGAGAACACTGTGATGGGTGTTTTTGAGATGGTTCTCGAGATATCTGATATATCCAAATAGTCTATCAAAACTTACCATCCCAATGTTACAAATCTTCCGAGAGATGCAACAGTACTAGTAAAGGAAGTAGTCTTTCTCGCAATGATGCAAGCCATGCAACCAATAATTGAACTGTATGAATTGTGAATTAGTATGCAAATGACGTAAATAGCGTTTGGTGGTTTTCCCACTGTTAGTTTTATTTGAATACTTTCATTTAAGAGCAAACGATGCCTTTCATTTAGTGGTTAGCGTGGGAAACATTTAATTATCTGTTAGTTTTACAGGCTTATCTTATCTTATTAAGTAGCCCACATCATACTCATCCACGTAAGATTCTACGTTCAAATTAATTTGTATAGATACATCAGTCGACGAAATGGAAGGAACATTCACGCAACTTGAAATTGAGACTGATCCAGGTGATTAAGCATCAGAAGTAATATTACCAAAACGAGGTTTTTTATTGCGGGAAACAAAACGAAGACATGCATAACTAAATAACACGTATATTAAATAAATTTCAGATAATAACTGCTCTCATTAACCCTTATTTATTAACGATTAGGTAAAAAACATTTAAGAAACAGCATTCGGTTGTACCAATTATTCAATTCTAATTGTAGGAAGAATCATTTTGTATTCCAAATATCAGAAGTCGTTCTCAATGCACATAATTTTAAATATTTACACAAAATCAATTTAAATGCGTAAATACATCAATTTCTTTCGCCAAGCAGACCGAGGAGGGTATAGACACTGTTATACCAGCCTCGTTAGTTGAATTTGGCAAGTTTGATAAAAAAACAAGTAGACTCATGACATTATAATAACCGCCATAGAATGTTGTTTATCGGTGATTTGTGACACGTATAAGTACATCGATCTGTTTCCTCGTTCTTGCTATTAGTTAAATTCAATTACGATATTTTAAGAGTGTACATTTTTAAAGTAGTATACAGTATTATATCGTTAATTAAAGGTCGCTGTTATCTATTGTAAGGCTTTTTTCCCACTGAAAATGTAGTTATAAAATTATACTAATTAATTATACATCATTTATTAACCGGAGTTAAACCATATATAGATCAATTTTGAAAACACAGTGATGCAGGATACCTATATTTATACTATAAAATTTACTTAAGGTTTTTCTTTCTAGCTTCGTTTGCCCCACAACATCACTGTGCTTCACTTTCGACGCACTTTCTTTGATCTAGTTAGCAAAACACACTTTATTTTAGACGAAACCAACCACATCCTAACATGAATATAGTTTCTTATCCAAGTTTAATATTTATGATGGTTGTCTAACTTCCTGGAAAACTAATTATTTTCGTCAGTAATTTCTTTAATTTTTTTAATTTGCGAGTTTTCTGGGAAGAATAATATTTTTGCACATCTGATGAAACGGAGTTCTTTTACATTAATTTGGTTGTTTAATTTACTTGCAATTCAATATCTCACTTAAAGACAAAAGTAAAAGACGGATCCTAACACGCAGATATCCCCATTCAGATGCATTGCACCATTTATTTTTTTGATAGCACAGTTGTTCTGAAGGCTCGCCTGTTGATATCGATTAGACTTTGATAAATGCATTCGGTTTTCCAATAATCAACTGGAATATTGTCTATTTTAATATCCATCTATCCGTTGAAAAGTTACACCAACATTAACTAAAAAGCAGTCTAAAAAACACCAAAATTAATCTTTTGTAGTTTCAGCGTATATGCAATTATATTGTATTCAAACTGTACCAATATTTTCACCATTAAATTTGATGTTTATAAATTTATTGGTTAAATTTTAGGTTGAAGTGATGATTAAAAAAATTTCTGCAGCGTGTCTTGGAATAAAATTGGACAAAAAAGACTTGGACGAAGCTAATGTAGGTATTTTAATATTATTTCAAATTCGTAATAGAGTAACTATGGCGCCGTGCAAATAGAAACGGAGTTTGTTTTACACCATTAAATCTTCAATTTCACCAAGTAAAAATTCCAGATCGCATTATTAATTTGTTAATGATATATATATATATATATATATATATATATATATATATATAATTACGCAAAATGGCAACAGGAATTAAAACTATTTCACATGTAGGCAATTTTGTAAATTCTAAAATGAATTCAATGTTGGTTAACTCTCTAGTATTAAGTCATTATAGATACTGTAATGTTTTATTTAATGACATAAACCATTCGTTAATAAATAAAATGGACTCACAAATTAAACATTCATAATGATAATTATTCGACTATGAGCGGCAAAAGTTCACATTCTAATCATGGGGATGCTTCATATTTCATAAGATATTTTTCATTAATAAAATTTTGGGATATTTTAAATCAGCGTTTACCTTACAGTAAACTACAATTCCCGTTATATGCGCATTCAACTTATAATTCGAGGGCTTCTAAATTCAGAAAACATTTTTTTAAAAATTCATTTTAAACTCAACAATTGAACTATGGAATAAGTTACCAATTGAAATAAAACGAATGAAAAGTCGCAGGAAATTTAAAAGTCAAATCAATGACTTCCTCCCGAAACAATATATCCCTAAAAGCGGCTCTACGTCATGGAAAGGATTTCAGCATTTCAAAAAATATCATTAGTTAAAATAATTAGCAATAGACTAGGTAAAATGTAAATTCTGCATTCATGATTTTGTTGTGTTTTATTTTCTTTGTACTTCATGTTATTATTGACGCATTAAGTGTAGTATTAGCAGTTTTTGTTTATGTGTTTAATTATGCCAATGTACTACACATAGTAAGTAATTCTACTCTATTCTATTATATATATATATATATATATATAT
>CABFPE010000780.1:294755-305995 GCA_900660155.1 Hofstenia miamia
TTTTTGAATGCTTCACGATACTATTCTGTTAAGCATTTTTACCGAATATTGGGCTAAACAATAGCCTATGAGAAATAAACCTAACTTATTAAAAAAATATTTTTCTTCGCTTTCATGTTAGTCCATATGTTAAAAAATGTTCAAAATCAATGAAATTTGCTACTACTTATTTATAATTAATGAGGCTTAGATAATTGAAGTGATCTCGTAGCACAAAGATTCTCAAATATGATTTTATTCATAATTAGTTTGTCATTAAAAATTGATAGGAAGTGTAAATCATCTGTAGATTGCACAAGCATTGAAAACTGAATTGTGCAAACCATTGCATGTCATAAGCTGAAGCATTTCTCTTCTAGGAGTGAGTATTATAATTCTCCTTTGACTAATTGACAAACAATATTCACCAATACCTTATATTCTGTAGCAAGTATTTAAAGAACAACACAAATCCTCTGTATATTGCAAGCTGAAGGTAATGTAACTTATATTAGTGAAAAACTCTAGACTTAAGTACCGTAAAATAGGATGATTTTGGCGGGTTTTTAAATTTTTGTAATTTATGATTTTATGAACATTCAAATTATTCAAACGATTGTCAAAAATCAATTGAACCAGTTTCCTCTTCATCATATGCTATGTGTTGGTATGCATAGATATTGTAATTCACTATGAATTAACCCTGCCCCTAAAATAAATACACGGACAGATATTTAAAGAATCTGTATGAATTAAGCTAACCATTATTCTACATTTGATTGCAGTTTTCTCAAAATATTGGCCTAGATTTTCTAATGTCTTCACTCACCGCAAGGATAGCATCAAAATCAAGTAGTAGTATGGCAAACATATATTGAAAAGGAAATTTTCGAAATAGCATTTATCAGAAGCTTTATAAAAACTATTAAATGAAACTGAAATTCATATTCAACTAAGTTCCAAAGTACCATCAAATTTGGATTTTTTTGCAAATGGAGATGCCAGGCACTTTCAGATTTTGGCACACGCCATCTATCCTAACAGTCTCACAATCTGCAGGATCGGGCCAGTAGAAGTTGTTCGAGAATTGAGAAGGATTTGCCAAGAAGGAAATAAACATTCTTATATATTAGGTCTGGATTTCGTTATTAACAAAACTAGGCGTATTTCATTCTTATCTCAAACAAATTTTCAGTTTTGGTATTGTATATTTGCCCCACGACTTTTGTGTTCTCTTTACACAAGGATAATTTATGTCAATCCAATCGCTGACTCCCAATTTATTCGTGCGAGTTGGTTGCCAGTCACCCCAATTTGTCAAAAATGTAGAGCTGATTTTGGGCACATCATTCGTATTAGCTTGACTTCAACGATGGCTTAAATTCTCATCAAAATATGTTAGTTGGCATTAAGCAGTTATTTTGACAGGTTATTATGTTTTAGTAATTGCACCGCATATGTTAGACAGTGTAAAAGTTATTACCATTCCAAATATTGTACAAGTAGTACATGTACTTTCAAATCGTTTGAAAACGCATTTCAACATAAACTATTGTAAAAAATTTCTGTTCTATGTAATTCAGAATGTTCGAAAATACAGTATTTAAGTTCATGAGTTGTTCGTTTTTAAGTTAAAAAATATATTTTTATAATTTTTAGCGAAAACAAGCAAAGTCACCCCATCTTTAGTCAATGCACTTTTCTATAATTAACGAACTGTAGGCCTTTATTTAATTATTTGTTTATCGTCAATCAATTTGAAATTTTTATTTAAGAAATTTTCATGCTCTATGAACAAATTCTTTATCAAAGTTTTAGGCTCAGTGAACATAAAATACTTTATGCATGCTTAAAAAATATGGAGAAAAACGTCTTCAATAAGGTATATACATGAAAGCTATTTAAAAGATCTATACAATACGTACCAAATGGATTAATAGATTAAAGGTAAAACTAATATTTATAAAGAAGTAATTTGTTGATACCTTTATTTGCTTTTTATTCATTATGTAAAAGTACATGTATATCTTTTTATTTTACATTAAAAGTTGATATAATGACTATGTTATTATTATTATCTGACAGAAGATATTGAAAATCTCGAAAAATATTTCAAACGTAATAAACTAAAAATGAATTCTTACAAAATAAATTTAAACAAAGAAAGTGTACTGAAAAGATTAAAATTAATGTTTGTGATAATGAAATTATTCAAAGCACATGTAAAAATTATCTTGGAATACTAATAGACAATGATTTAAATTTAGATAATGTATACTATTTTCATTTTTATTTATTAATTCTAACACGAAAAGCCACCTTTTATGATTAAAAACTTATAATTGGTCATTATAGCATGATCATGTTAGTAAATACAGACAAAATTATAATATTTGGTATATATATATAATATATATATACATACATACACACANNNATATTCAAATATAAATATGGCTGAGAATCAACGTCTTCTCTTGCAAATTAATTAAAAGTAAATCCACGATCACATATAGTATTTGCAGTAGTATTTTCTATAATGGTTTTTATCGTGCAGCCTTTAATGTTTATAAGAATTTGGAGAATGGGATTAAAGTAGAAAAATCTTAAAAAAATTCAGAAAGAAATTAGAATGTCCACTTTTACATCAACAAAACAGAATCAGTGACACAAATACGCTAAGCACATTTCCGATTTCTTACACTGAGCTCACCAAATGCATCGATACATACAATTTACTATTATAGATTATATATTTAGTTTGTAGTTTAATTGCATTTTTTACAAATATATTGCTTTCACTCTTATTATATTAAGTTGACTCAATACATATTAAGGTTGTACTAAAATCATACTACATTTATTTATACAATAAAGTTTGCATACAGGAATTAACGTGACTATTTTATTAGAACAGAATTAGTTAAACATGTGCAAATGCATGTCGATGTGGAAAGATGTTGAAATACTCAATCAATGTTTGGCAACAGCTGTTTGCAGTTTCAATGCGTAATGCAACCAAACATGTATTGGCATTTGCTTTTAACAAACACAAACGCGCCATAGTGTAAAAAGATTGCCAATTCAATTTCACACTACGAGTGGACAACTACAATATCTACAATCGTAAGCGTCTTTTACTCATTGTACGTTCTTCCATTTTATTATGTGAGGGAATATATTTGACCCAGTCATATACCTTGTGGTATATGTAATACATATTTCATAGCATTGATGTATGATTGTAAATTTTTACTACAAGCACTATAATCTACCTTTTTGACAAACAACGAATTATCTAGTTATTTCAATAATTTTATCTATGTGAAAAATGTATTTGAAATCTTAATGTTTTGATGAATATGTAAATTGTTAAGCATATTTGTGTAATTCTCGGACAGCCATCGTTTTCGAATAGGTCTTGGAGAAAATTCATTATTGGGTTATGTAATTTTGGGTGAATAACATTAACTAGATCACAATATGTTAAGTGTTGTCATAAATTTTTCCCATCTTTTTGATTTTTGATCAACTTTTGTATTGATAAAAGCTAGCTTTAGATTAAAACGTCAGGTGCTACATTGTGAGATATTATTACTGAATTTGCTTTGTCAATAGAGTAAAGCTTAACCAAATGGAAACATTGAGATAGATCGTGTCGCTACGTCATTTCATTATCATTCAATGTTTGATAAATTAAATGAAATACATTTGTCGAAAGTTAGTATGCAATACAAGTATTATTGAGAATAAGTTTTTATTAAACAAAAATGGAAAACAAACGATGATTATTAGAAGTATTTTACTCAAGTATAGATGTAGGGGCATGTAATTATAATTTTAACTGAATATGATTTAGAAAAAGAGACACACCTGTTATTGAAATGAAAATTATTTCAGGAGAATTTTGGCAAATCATGGGGTATTTATGTGATATTACGTTTCCATTCATAGTATCATATCATTAAAAACGTCGAAAAATATCTACCGTCACGTATCCACATTGAAATTCCAGTCAACTCTCATAAATTTCTTACTGATTTTAGAAAATTTATACTAAGGAGAGTAACCTTATACTTGTACCACGTGTGTTCAACACACCATTTTTCAAGAATTTGTTCCTTTATAAGATAATCCCCGGAAATACAACTGCAATATTGCCATGTGCAAAACCAAGGGATCTTCAAAATGCAAGTTGTATTCAAAATTTGTATGTGGTGGACGCTGTACCCATGAAATTGAGAAATTGATATTGACTTCTTGCAGTGTTTGATTCGTAAAGACTTTTGATTGCTTTTTGCATGAGTATTGATATTTCATACAGAGGCATACGTAGGATCTGATGGGGGACTTCTTACATCTATCAATGTTATCTATGTATCTATGTTATATTCATATAATTGTTTTCTATGTATTTATAATACAATGAAAAGCAACTTTTTTTATCAATCACATAACAGATCCGTTATAAGGGATTAAAGTAAGTAGTCCGTGACCTAAGCAGGGGGGCATGGTGGAATATCCCTCGCCAGGTTTTCAAAATGATTTTGACTGGTTAAATCACTAAATTTTCTGGAAAAAATTAAAAAGCTTTAAAAACTGAAGTCGCGAAATGGATTTTGATCGCTCACATTACTAAGAAGCCCCTCAATCAGAAAATTCTGCGAAAGCCCCTGTACCTGGTATCGATACTCAATGCTAAAAGCAATCAAATGACTTTACGAATCAAACATTGCAAGAAAGTAAATCTCACTTTCTCAACTTCACTGGTACAATGTCTGCCACATACAAATTTTGAACACAATCATCATCTTGCAGATGTCATGGTTTTGCGCTTAACAATTCTGCACTAACATTTTCGAGGATCTTGCGAAGGACTAATTTTAGAGAAATGGTTGTTCCATTACATTCATAAGGAGGAATATTAGAACTTGTTTGTTTGAAGCAGATCTACAAATTCAATAGAACAATGTCAAGCTAAACATGCCAAGCAAGCACAGGTCATCCGTCATTTCCTTGAGGCACGTGGCATAGCATAGAGTCTCAACATGGCATCGGCTGTGTCAATGTCAACCTTCTGTTCATTTCAGAATAGAATGTAATGGTAGACACCGCTATATTATTTCATATTTGTTTCTGCTCATTTTTCTTCCAAAGATAAGAAATACGAAATTATGGAGCCGGAGCACGTCACTAGAGTGATCCTTCTATAGACTCATCTACGGATTCTATTGCAATGTATCATTCAAGGTCTTCAATGCTTCCAATTTACATGAGATTTTTTTCTTAATCAAAGAATATTATGAGTTTTTACTTGTCCAAAGGCGTTATTAGTTTAGCACACAACACGTCTCAATTCTACATCCACTGAACTATTACTAGGGTATTTTACACCGGAAAATATCGTTGCAACAGATACGGTAGGGTAAGGTGTTTGCATGCAAATGTGCATAGATATGGGTATGAATTCATGTAAATAATAATTTTTTTCCCAAATTTGATGAAATGACCGTACTAGGTAATCATTTCTTTTCAAGGCAATTGTGGAAATTTTTCAATGTCTTATAAGGATAATTATCTAAAAACAACATCATTTAATCTAGCTACACATTCCCTCATTTTATCTATCATTTTTGGAAATGAAAATGAATTTCGTCGAAAATGACGAAACGAACGTTCTAGTGTTAGCTAAACATTTTCCCATTGAAACGCAAAACCTAATATACACAGCACCGCATAAATGCTGCGCTTTGGTTTACTTATTTCTCCTGTTTAATTCAGGGAATTTTTAAGTAAAGAAAGGACCTTAGAATGTGATTTGTAAAACTTTTGCTCATTTTACACAAAGATCATGTTTTTATTAATGCTTTAAGTATAAAACTTCACTTATTGTTTTACAATTGATTGTTAATATATTATATTTACCAGAAACTGAAAATTATTCACTGTTGATAAATCACATCCAGTCTTTCATATGATTGCAACGCAGCAAATCAAAATGCAAATATTATATGATCGCGCCGATTTGAATTTTCAATCACTTTAGTGTTTTTGAAATATGATTTCTATGATATTCAAAAGTAACTTTAAACATATATTTGTAGATTTCTACAACTAATTTATTGATATTTAAGCTATATTATATATTGTCCTTAATAAAATTGCACGTTTTTGTAGAATTGTGTCAATATTTGACATGCTATAACTTTGTCAATTTTCAATATTAAAATAGAGTATAGTAGCTGTCGTTACATATTGTTAACCAGTATTGTATGCAAAAGAACAATGATGGAATTATAAAATTCATGTAAGCATTATGAAAACATGTGTTACTATAGAACCCGCCAATAGCATGAATAAAACTGAATTGATTTTTGGAAAATTATTATGTGAAAAACTTCATAAAATCGCCTTTTCCTTCTTTGATATTATTAGAGGGTTTGCTTCTTCACTCTTTTTAGTAATATGTTCCGATTTCTAAACCTTCAACAATGAATTATGATTGTTAAGTACGATTAGCACTTACTGTAACTGCTAATGTAAGACAATATAAATATTTCAAATAAAATAATTAACATAATTTTTTATGAAATTGTTAAATTTTCGCTGTAAAATGCTTTGATTAAGCAGGAATAATATAATTTTTGATTAGGCTGGAATAATTTTAAGTCGTAATAGAGAAAATTATTACATAGTAAAGTGAATGTATGTACTTATTTCCCACCATCAATTACTCCATATAATAGTAAAATATAGTTTAGACTCTTCAATTACTTTATTGAAAAACCATTTTATTTCTTAAAGAATATAATCCTTATGACTGTAATGCCTACAGTTTGCGATTCAGAAAGACATTCAGATGCAGAAAATAAAAAAGAAAAGAGCTATAGATCAGAAGTTATTCTAAATGATGAAGTTATCAGAGCTCTAAAAAAATTAAGCTCAATAAAAGAAATTAAAAAATTAAGTAAACGTTCTTCAGAAATATTTCAAAATGGGAAGAGATCCAAGAAAAAGTCCAAACGGTCAGAATCTAAAAAACGACTTAAAAATCACAAGTCTAATAACCTTTCATACACAAATTGTGAAAATTCAGAAGAACATTTTTGTATTCCAGCCAACAGTACTTTTATAAAGAATCAATCAATAATGCAACTACTGGAAACACAATGGCAACAGGGATCGCACTTCCTTTTAATTCAAGGCCAAAATTTTGACAGTAAGTTTTGTATAAAAGGTATTTATAGAAGTATTCAATTTGTTAATTAATAATTGTGTATGTTTAAAATTATAAACCGAAAATACATAACACTAAGTTTTGAACTGCTAGCTATTGAAGTGTTTAAAATATATTCATTTAATTTTTGAAAAAAAAATTATTGTATTAAATTTGCATTAACCATTAAATTAACCTCTAAATGTATAACTTCAATCGATGAACATTATTTTGTCACATTTTTGGAGGTCATTATTATAATATAGGTCAACTATTGAAAATACTAAATCTACATTATTACAACAAGCTAATAAGGCCCATTAATAGGCAATTAATGTCAACATTAAAAATGTCTTCTAATTTAGTTTCCTCCCTTTTATCAAGTTTATTTGAGCTGCAACACGAAAACGATGCTTTTCTGAAAACCATCAATGAGCTGCAAAGAAAGAGAGATCACATCATGTCCCTCAATGCCCGATTGTCGGTTCCTCTACAATTGACGACATCCCCAACTCGCTCTAATCAACTAAGCAGTCTGTATGAAACAATGCATACTGTTGTTAATCAGGTTTCACTTTAACTTAGAATCCAAAATAACAAATATATTATTTTCAAAATTTACATATTTTGATGTTGAAAAAACTATGTTTATACTTATAAGGACATATTTGCATCAGCTTTGCGTAATTATTGCAGGAGGCATTGTATTTTGAATTGCATCAAACATTTTTCCCCGATGGGGCTACATGACAATAGTTTTTTTACAAGCATTAATTGTGGCACAATGCTATGCTCTACTTTTTAAAAGTTCATGGATATAATTGACTAAAAACCACTTTGTATTTATCTTGTTTAGAAAGAAATCATCAGATTAGTTTAAGCAAAATTCAATAAACTTACCAATAACCAAAGAAAAGCCAAACATTGACTGTATATTGCGCTCCCAAAAACACTACTAGTGTAACAGAATCATTATGTCGAGTGCAATTACGATGAAATAATATTTTTCTGATGTAAATTGTCTTTGTTATGTACAAGTTACATACAACACAGTTCCAACATTTTCGAAAATTTGCAGTGTGTGCCCTATCGGCTATCTTGCCGAGCAAGCAATAAGAGCTAGGAGCTATTCAGTATAATCGAGCTTTAGAGAAACACACACACACACACACCCACACATATATATATATATATATATGATGACCTGATTTTTTAGATGAATAACCATTCTACAGCAAAGGCAGAGCAAAACTCGTTAAAAGATAAGCCACTTTCTGTAAACTCAACACCTGCTCCATTAAATAAAGGATTTCCATTTGACACGAGTTTTGCAAAGGCATTTCACTTTGCACCTCCAATTAACCAAACATTTATACAGGACTGTAAGTAAATACTTTATGCAAAAAATTTAACAATTTGTATTTTTATGCGTTCTCAAGCCCCGGACAAGATATTCATACAAAATATTAATAAGAAAGTTATATAATGAGCTCTTAAAGTTTTTTAGTGTCTGAAATTTTTAGTAAAACTCTATTGTAGGTTTATAAATAGACTTCAAAAATTTATCAACGTAAGTGAATAGTCAATTTTGTCTATTTTAGCTTCTGTTGCTGCAGCCATCGCTGCCAATGCCAATTTACTGGCAAACTTCCACAATCCATTGACTACACTGCCAGCTTTCTATGCACCTACATAGAGCGTATGATGTAAAATATAAATGAAATTTGTTTTGTTAATAAACCTGTTCAATTTTGTTGTTTCCTAAGTATTATTCAGACAAAGAGTTCAATCTTTGCCTAACATTCATTTATAAATCACATGGTTTAAAAATCTGTTACAAATCTATTATCAATATACTTAATTTCAAATTGCGAATGGATTTTTCAATTTTACAAAATGGGTTCTGAATTTAAGTGTGAAACCGAGGTAAGTATGTTTGCTCATTGATTGAATTTTACTACGACTTGGTGCAAGTTCAGCCTGCTTTGGTTAATTACAAAAGTGAAGTTCGCATCCTGTTAGTGTTATAGAATCCATGTTTGGGTGAAATGCACTAAAAGCTCAAATAACTTAGGTTGGTTTAAAATTTATATGGTAAATTATGGGTGCCATGTTATAACTACGAATTCAACTCATCATAATTTACACAGAGTTTACGCAGCGATTATACTGGTTATATTGAATGTTCTTAATAGAAATTACTAAAATTGTATTACATCACAATTTTGAAATTGAAAAATTTCCAAATGTATTTAATATCTGAATTCATTTAAAGATTAAAACGAAAATTTTCAATTTGGGATGGAATATAAAGAAGTTTTCAATAAAATGCTTTCAACGACCTTTATAAATAATGACTGATTCAAAGTTAACGATTTTTAAGAAAGCTTCACATTAAATAACAGGAGTGAATTTACAATAACCGCTTAACAATATCAGAGCAAATGCAAGCACTGTAATGCTGATTAAAATTAACCACCCGAACCTAGTCACTGGAATTACATTTTTGTCATTGTAAAAGTTTGAAATTTGACATTTGTTGAACCTTGTAGTGGATCTAGATTTGATAAAGTTAAAAAACAAAAAATTGTTTTATATGGAATGGAGCTAATCTCTGGGTACAGTTTGATGTATAACGTTAGTCCATTATGTCAATGGTCGGAGAGCGATACAGTTCAGAAGTGTCATTTGAAACAGCCGAACAGCATTTCGCATGCTGTAATTTACACAAGTCTATCATTAGTAAATTATTAATTAAATTATTTTTGTTCGTGTAAGATATAGCTAAAGGGGCTTTTGCAAGAATACTGGAAATAGATAAGTAATCTTATTAAGGTGTTCAGTATGGTGGCTGTGTAAATGTAGGCAAGTCTCTTAGACGCAATGCCTCTGTACAAGAAGGAAGCTTCCAAAAAATGGAATGCTAGAATAACTACTTGTCCATAGATTGCTTTTTTTCCGATCAAGATCCATAAAATTTTTTTTGGTTCGATGTGTGTGATTTCCAACAAAATGAAAAAGGCTTTACGGTATGCCGTACGAACTTCAATACCATGGAATTTTCCGATACCGAAGTATTTTCGATAATAAAATGCACAACTGTTAGTAAAAAATGAAGAACGACAGATTTTTGTACAGGAAAATCATTTACATTTTAAAACGCCATGCTCTAGATTTGTATGTAGTCATATTTGAAAAAAATGAAAAAGAATTCATTATTATGTCTGTTCCGGACGAAGACGGTCGGGTCTCACTCTCGCTCGCAGAAGCGATACGTGAAAATCTATTCGCTGGCGCGCCTATCCTCGATGCGGCGTTTTCTTTAATCAAAGATAAAAAGAAAACGACGCTTCATCAAATGTTCGCTCTGCTCAACAAAAATACGCCGCTGAAGCTCTCTTACTCCTTTTCGAAAGTTCATTGAAATCTGTCTCTAATGCTTCAACCCAGTCTTCTCCTACAAAATCAGCTAATTCTAACAATGCATCATGTTCTACGCAAACGTTTGATTCTCCTTCTGAACATCGCTATGTCTCTTTCAAAAATCCGCCCAAGTCTTCTAGAAAGAAATCTAATGAAGCACGAAATTCTACTCTCTCGCAAAGACAAGTGAAATCTATCAAACCTGGCACATCATCACTAATCATTGGAAGCAGCATTCTAAAATATGTCCGATCGCATAATCTTTTACATAATCAAACCACTTCAATCCATTCTTATCCTGGTCACAACTCTAGGCTTCTTGCTGAAAAGATCTCACAATATCCGAAAGTTCACGTCAATTCTGTTATCCTCAATACTGGTCTAATTGATGCCATACATTCCACAGATCTTCAAAACTTCAAATCCAATATCAATCATCTAGTTGAACTGATTCGTCTCAAATTCTCACCACGCTTCATCTACTTCTTGGAAATCACTCCTGTCTGCAAACATTCACTATTACAACGAAATCACATCATTGCTGAATTCAACGAAGTCCTATCGCGCATGTCTTCAAGCAACTTCAACGTCATCCCTGTCTTCAAAAAATTCTTATCGTCAC
>CABFPE010000780.1:317645-329150 GCA_900660155.1 Hofstenia miamia
GAGTTTTTTATTGATCAAAACCCTTAATTTTGACCCAATGCACTGACGTAGCGCTTAGGTAGAAAATAGTAAACAATTGCATTATTATTGAATACAGGACGCCCTCGCTTGTGTTGAGTCCTTCGTTTTTCTTTTACAGGTGCAGGAGGAGGGGCCATCATCTCTTGTGTTAGTGGATTATAGTTGGAGGCTGGTGGTGGAGTTGTACATAACTCGTCAAATAGATTACCAAGT
The DNA here is from genome assembly GCA_900660155.1 of Hofstenia miamia. NCBI lineage: Eukaryota > Metazoa > Xenacoelomorpha > Acoela > Hofsteniidae > Hofstenia > Hofstenia miamia. The sequence continues at coordinate 317,880 of CABFPE010000780.1, forward strand.
GAACCAGATGCTACGGTTTCAACAGACATTGCCATGAGAAAAATGAATTTGCGTAGAAGAAAAATAATGATTTTATCTCACGATTTGGGTGAATATATAAATTTAGTTGTTTAATCAGTCAACACATCATGACGTCACTAAAACAAATCCCATCAAGTTCCATGGCCAATTATTTATGTAATATATATAAAAAAATTGGTTACATTTTAAACAATAGACTGCAAACATAACTTTTGTTTTTGCAATTGACATGTGTCGTATGTGAAACAGGTCTTTTTCTCAATGTTTGAAAATAATTGTTAGTTACTATTGTTACCAAAGAAAATTAATCCTAAAATGTAATTCCAATAATATAAATTCTTTGTATATAGAATGTCAATGGTATTTAAAAATTATGTAATATGTATTGAAAAATTGTTACATTTTGAACAATAGACTGCAACAATTCTAATTTCATGGGATTTTTGAAAATTCCTCAACCTCTATGTGTATAAAAAAATTGGTTACATTTAAACAATAAACTGCAAACAAATGTGTTTGCCAACAAATATTGTAACAAAAGAGAATGTGTTCCAATGACGTCAGACATACACAGACGGCCAAAGTACACAATTACATCACAGACATGCCTGCCAAGGTCAAAGGTCATTTGTGCCACCTCGTTGCGCAGATATAACTACTACTATGGCTCTACAAAAACTGCCCTCGTGACAAAGCTGTCTAGCTCCCTTAAAATTTTGGCTGGAACTGACAGAAGACGATTTATTTTTAATGTATAAATTTTGTAAACGTATAAATTTACAAATCATTAATTAATATCAAAATATACTAAATTAAATTAAGAGCTTTATGGTATTTTGTCTAAGCTTTGATGAGCAAAAATTTCATGCACTGAAGGAGAAGCATCCCAACAATTTAAAAAATAAAATAGATTATGGCACTGTAGACACAGAGCCATTCGTGATAAACAAAGACATTCTGATTAAATGTGTGAAAAGCTTTCCCAGGGATTCTGCTGTCAATGTCTCTAAATTTTATGCTTCCCATCTGATTAATGCATTCCAATGTCCAACACCTGAATATGGTGACAAAGCAATTGCATCTGTGCTCGAACCAATCAACTGTTTAATATCTGGTAATGCTCCTGATGAAATTGCACCATATCTTAATGGAGCTAATCTTTTTGCATTGAAGAATAAGGACGGTGGAATTCACCAAATTGCTGTGGGAGAAGTTCTTCGAAGATTGATTGCCAAATGCTTATGTCAATTGTCAAAGAATAGGGCAGCTGCTCTATTTTCTCCACTTCAAGTTGGTGTAGGCATTAAGGGAGGTTGTGAAGCGGTCATCCAGGCTTTGAATGGATTGGTGGAAGCTGTTGGATTGAAAACAAATTTAGCATTTCTCCAGGTAAACATCGAAAACAGTCTCAATCGTTCAGCAATACTTTCTCAGGCTAAACTTTATTTTCCACAGTTATATCCTTGGGTCTATTTTTGCTACTCCCAGCCTTCTCGGTTNGCTGTTCCCGTCCAAATACCGGTCCCGGATTTAAAATTTCCGGCCAGTTCCAACTCTAGTTCATCATTAAGTGGTTTCAAGAAAATTTTTTTTAAAACGAATCAAACATTTTCACTCAAATAAACCGTGTAAAATTACATGTCTACACTTAAAATGCATCAGCATTGATTTTTGCTATTTTTCTAACTGATTGTATGTTATATTTTAAAACAGAAACACAAATCAATGTTTTTTTATATGAGTGAGGATCCAGTAATTTGAATGAGTGGGGATGGTATGATGATTGAATTTCTGTAAGGGTATTTTCTATAAATATCCATTAGAATTGTTTAATGAAACATTCTAATGTAAGCGAATGCAGTAGCAGTGCATCAAAATAATTAAAATAATTAAGTTTTGCTTGTTTTGATTTAGCAGCAGTCCAAATTTTATTAGAAATTTCTAAAAAAACTCTCGATCTTGAGCTTAAAAATTGCAACACTGAACTCAGTAATAAAGCTTAGTTGCTTTTTTGTAAAATTTTATAATAGATTTTGGTAGAAGTAAAAATTTTGTGGGGCATAAGAAGTTTCTCCCAAAAGACAAGAGCATACAAGTGATTTCTGTCTTTATTGTTTTAGTTTCTCAATGGATTGCGGACGTACTTGGCAGCCCGGTTAATTACAATGGACACCATTAAATTAACAAACGCAAAACACTAGCTGACTTGCAAATGGAGTATTTTCTTCCAGAAATTATAATATGTACTCAATATTATCATAGATGATTAGGATTCAGTCATTACTTCATTCATTTGCTTTTCATTTGCGACTTTGTAATTACTTTTATAGCAGTTCAGAGATTTTCTATGAGATTCAGGTATGGGTAGTATTAAAAAAGTGCTATAGCTTAGGGTTTTGGCACTTAATCGGTTCTCTATTGGTGCTTTTGATTCACACCAGCCAGCAAACGGATGGGTGGTACTTGTAATGTTTATGTTTGGTAGGTTTCCGTTGGTCAATGCTACTTGCGTCTCTACTACTATATTAGAAAAATTGTTAGTAACTTTGATCAAACGATTATAATTATATCAAGACACAAATGTCTTTAAGTGTGCCCATTTTGAAGACATTGCAACTCTGAAGGAAGGAAGGATTAAAATACTAATCAAATTTGCAGATTAGTTTGCTTATTCACATCTGAACACTGAGTCAGATAAGGAATTTCGTGCCTAGCATTATGAATGTTCAATTGACTGGTCAGTGTGTTTAACAAATTTCAAAACATCAGTTTAAATTGATATAGGTCTGTGTTTTGAAGAAATGGGCTTTGCACCTTTTTGCAGATTGCAATAACTTTTGCAACTTTTAGTTCATCAGGATATTTGTTACATTTAATGCATTCATTAAACAAGTCGCAAAAACGTCTTGCTATAACATTTAGTGATTCTTTTAAAAACCAAATAGGATACTTACAAATTCGATTAGCTTTTCCAAACACCTGAAATACGAAGATTCAAATCTCAAGAGAGTCAAAGACATTCTGATTAAATGTGTGAAAAGCTTTCCTAGGGATTCTGCTGCCGGTGTCTAAACTTTATGCTTCCCATCTGATTAATGCATTCCAATGTCCAACACCTGAATATGGTGACAAAGCAATTGCATCTGTGCTCGAAGCAATCAACTGCTTAATATCTGGTAATGTTCTTGATGAAATTGCACCATATCTTTTTGGAACTAATCTTTTTGCATTGAAGAAAAAGGACGGTGGAATTCGCACAATTGTTGTGGGAGAAGTTCTTCGAAGATTGATTGCTAAATGCTTATGTCAATTGTCAAGTAATAGGGCAGCTGTTCTTTTTTCTCCACTTCAAGTTGGTGTAGGCATTAAGGGAGGTTGTGAAGCTGTCATTCATGCTTTGAGTGGATTGTTGGATGCTGTTGGATCGAAGACTAATTTAGCATTTCTCCAGGTAGACATCAAAAATGCATTTAACAGTCTTAATTGTTCAGCAATACTTTCTTAAGTTAAACTTCATTTTCCACAGTTATATCCTTGGGTCTATTTTTGCTACTCCCAGCCTTCTCGGTTGAAATTTGGATCTAAATCCTTGCTTTCAGCTTGTGGAGTTCAACAAGGTAATCCCTTGGCTCCCCTTTTGATTGCATTAGCTATTCACCCGATTGCTTCTGCTATCAAAGATAAATTTCATGAATTAGCATGCAACGCATGGTATTTAGATGATGGTTCCCTTGTTGGGGACGTTCCATCTTTGTGCAAAATATTTGAGTTTGTGGTGTTAGCTATGAAAAAAGTAGGCTTGGAAATTAGTTTAACTAAATGTGAAGTTTGGTCGCTTAATCCTAATTATGGTTTCAGTGCTTTGCCCAAAACAATCAACAGACGAAAAGATGGTCTTATCACTCTCAGAGCTACTATCTCCAAGTCTCCAAAATTTTTCTTAGAGTTCTTTTCGAAACGTGTTCCTAAGTCCATTGAAATTATGAATGACATAAAATTACTTGAAGACCCACAGTTAGAATTGTATTTGTTGAGAAACTGTGCTTCACTACCTAAGATATTGTTTTGCTTAAGAACTTCTAAGCCCGCAACTGTCACAGCAGAAATTTAAGAATTTGATTCAGCAGTTTATCAATCACTAGAAAGTATAGCAGGTTCAGCTGTTTCTGTATAACAAAGACTACAGGCGTCTTTGCCAATTTCGAAAGGAGGTCTTGGATTACCACTAGCATCAACAATTGCTTCTGCTGCGTTCTTGGAGTCATATGTGAACAATAAAGAACTATGTAAACAGATTGTTCCCATTGATGATGATATTTACTCTGTGCCACATCATTTTGTTTGCAAAAAATTTCTAGCAAAGGACTAGCGTTGTCTGCGATGCCTTTACACATAGCCCCAAAAGCGCAGAAGTCTATTTGTTCACTTGTTTATCCTCCAGTCTTTCCTTCGTTCCTGCAGAATTCCGAATTTTGATTTGTTATCCGCTTGGCATCCCCTTAATTGATGATGACAAAAAATGTCCAAAATGCTTTAAGCCTTTGGATATATTCGGCGATCATGCTACGTCATGCGCGGTTGATGGTGTAGAATTACGCGTCATGATCGACTCAGGGACGCTATTTTTCAACTGCTTCTAAATGTGCTTTTTGTCTGCTGTGCTTGAAAAGTCTAACCTCACTGACTCTCGTGCTCGTCCTGGGGACATTTTTTGCCATGCTGGTCTTTTGGCCGACCATCCGCTCTAGACATGACTGTAATTAGTTCACTGCAGCCTTCGATTGTTTCTCTTGCGGGTACTAATGCTAGTCATGCTCTGGAAGCTTCAGGCACCTGTAAGCTTACTAAATACGCAGAATCATGTTCAGCTGCTGGTATATCCTTCATACCACTGTCAGTGGAAGCTCTAGGAGGATGTTCAACAATTGCTAGCAAACTATTCTCCAAGATGTCTTTTATGTCTTCTGCCAGAAGTGCCTCTTGCGATCTGAATACGATTTCTACATATTTTTTCCAGCAATTGTCAGTAATTTTTTAGGGGGGAAGTGCTACACTTCTATTATCAAGATATGGTGGTTAGGGTTCAAGCAATTCATGTTTAATCTGTGACATCTGGAACCCAAACTCATTAAAGAGTGTTATCCTCAGCATCTCAACCATTGTACAAGTTTTTCGCAGTATTGATCACCCAAAAAAATAATCATTGTAATGTTAATTTTATATGTATTGATTTATATTTTCGTTGTTTTTTATATATATATGTATTGTATATGTATATGTAAATGTAAATATAGTAATAAAAATACAGTAAGGATTCAATATATCAAAAGCATTGAAAATAAAAAAGATTCTAGTGGGTTTCGAAACAAAGGGCTTCAGTTTATTGCATATACTTTTAAAAAACCGAAAATCTTTCATAGATTATAAGTCCCACGCATGGCTATGAGAACTAAAAAATATTAAAGAGAATGTGTGAAGCAATAAAAAATATGCTATGTGAACTGAACATTGTGTTAATTGTTTCATTATATGTAAATATTTCATGAATTTAGTTTTGAATAATAATTTCGAAATAAATATTTCATACCATTTTTTAGAAAATGTTATTTTTTCAAAAAAAAGTTAAAATTTTATATATTCTCTTCTATAGTACAAAGTTATATTTGTAAAATACAAGAAATAAATAAACGATCCCGGTGGGGATCGAACCCACCGCCTTTGGATTAGAAGTCCACGCGCTATCCACTGCGCGACGGGACTTGTTTACAATTCGAGCGTTATTTCCAATAAAAGATTATAAAATTACAAAATTTTTAAAAATATATTAAAAAACATATGCTAGGTGAACTGAAAAATTTTTGTTTAATGTTGCATTATATTCAATTATATACATGAATTTAGTTTTGATTAAGAATTTCGAAAAAAAATATTTCAAGACAATGATTTAAACATTTCAATTGGATGATTTGGAAAAGCTAAGTGTCGTCTGGCCTGAAAATACCGCCACATATTGGATTAGTTCGCTTGTGATTGCAGAAAAGAAGAACCGTCGATTGACTTTGGATGCCAAAGAAATATTAAGCGTGAATACCACTATCTCCCAAATATTCCACAGTTACGTCAGTTCTTCAATAATTAAGTTAGATTTACAAATGTTTTTGGCATATTGCACTGACGCCTCAATCGTCGTACTTGTGTACATTTATCACAACATTTGGAAAATATAAATGGAATTGTTTGCCGAATGGGTTAGCCTCAGCATAGGATCGAGCGCAAATAATGGTGGATGAGGTGTTTCGTGATACTATAATATTTCACGATGATATCTGCATTGCAACACCTAAAGAAGTTGATCATGATTTTGTTGTGAAGAAAATCTTGAACATAGCAAGACTAAACAACATAAAATTTAATCTTGAAAAGTTGCAGTATGATTTAAAAGCACTAAAGTATATGGTATTCATAATTGACTCAGATGGTTTTAGACCAGATCCTAAAAAAGTACGAGCTTTACAACAGCTAGAGGAGCTGCGAATGCAAAGGCAAAAGCTCTTTAATATGTAAAGGAATGCATTTTAAGGGGTTGACGTGAACATAAAAGAAGTGTACCGGAACAACTAAGAAAATATTTGAAATTAAAAAATGAATTTCAATATTCAGGAGGATTAATCTGTAAACAGCACGGAATTATTATACCGAAAAATTTAAGATCATACAAGTTTTGTATATTACGCACTCATCACTGTGGTATCAAAAAACCAAATCAGTTGCTAAAGAGCTTGTTTATTGGCCAAATATTAAAAAGATGTTGAGAATTTTGTCCAAAGATGTACAGAATGCAATCGCTATTCATATAAATAAGTGAAAGAACCAATTATGCAGCACGAACGCAGAGTTCTACCATGGTGCAAAGTTGGGATGGACATAGCTGAGATCCGAGACTTTAATACTTATCGATTGCTACTCACAATTCCTTGTTCAAATAAACATAGAAAACAAAAGAACAACCACAATTTAAACTATGAGATTAGGTCGTAATAGGAAAGACAAAAAGCCTCTGCGCAAAGCCGAAGTCCTTATGATAGTTCCTGAGGAATATTTAGAATCATAGCCTGAAATAATAAACTCGTCGACGACTAAGAGTAAGGAGAACGTCACAAAAACCAGTAATGAAAAACCTTTGCGCCGTTCTTACAGAAGCAGAAGTCCGCTGGACAAACTTCTGTATGCTTCCTGAAGAGAAAGGGTGTAACATTTACTAAAGTAAATAAGATTCTGATGAAGGAATCCGGTGTTTACCTTGGCAGTCAAGTGACACCAGTGTTATCATTATAAACATGCGCGTATCTATTTAGTTAGTGGATAGTAAATCTATTTTTATAACTCTTATCCTTCATTTCAATTGTCAATATTCCAATTTACACTATACAAAACATATGTTTAATAAATTTGATATATTATATATTCTCTTTAATAGTACAAAGTTATATTTGTAAAATACTAAAAATAAATAAACGATCCCGGTGGGGATCGAACCCACGGCCTTTGGATTAGAAGTCCACCGCAACATATACTGCACTACGGGACCTATAGACAATTCGAACGTTTTTTCCAATTAAAGCAATAATTCAATGAATTGGACAATACTTATGAGCATTTCTACTATTTTCAAAATCGAGTTTTAAATAGTTGTCAATTAAAAAAAAATAACATACATTGCGTTTCAAAATTTTCATTAGAATCTATAAGTATTTTGTGACTCTCTTCAGTTTATTACACGTTCCTATTGAAAAACATATGAAGTTTTAAATTTTTTTAGAATATAATAAAAAATATATATTATGTGAAATGAAAAATTTTTGTTAAAATTTTTCAATTTATTCAAATATATACATGATAATAATTTTGATTAAAAATTTTGAAATGAATATATCAAAATATTTCGTAATGAATTTCAATGGTGGCAATTACAATTTGCACTATGCGAATGTATGTTTCAAAAAATTTGATATTTTATATATTCTCTTTTATAGTACAAAGATATATTTGTGAAACCCTAGAAAGAAAAAAACGACCCCGCGGGGATGGAAGCCACAGCCTTTGGATTAGAAGACAAACGCGCTATATACTGCGCTACGGGACCTGTTTACAAACCGAACGTTATTTCTTATTAAATCAATAATACAATGATTTGGAAATTACTTATGAGTATTTCTTCTATTTTTCAAAATAGAATTTTAAAAAGTTGTCAAGTTGAATTAAAATAACATTCATTGCGTTTCAAAATTTTCATTAGAATCTATATTTATTTTCTGACTCTTTTCAGCTTTTTACAAATTTTCTTTTGAAAAAACATATGAAATTACAAATTTTTTAAAAATATATTAAAAAACATATGCTAGGTGAAGTGAAAAAATTTGGTTAAATGTTTCATTATATTCAAAAATTTACATGATGTTAATTTTTATTATTAGAGTTAAAATAAATATTTTAAAAAAATTTTGTAAGAAATTTCAATTGTCAATATTCCAATTTACACTATACAAAACATATGTTTAATAAATTTGATATTTTATATATTCTCTTTAATAGTACAAAGTTATATTTGTAAAATACTAGAAATTAATAAACGATCCCGGTGGGGATCAAACCCACGGCCTTTGGATTAGAAGTCCAACGCGCTATCCACTGCGCTACGGGACCTGTTTACAATTCGAACGTTATTTCTTATTAAATCAATAATACCATGATTTGGAAATTACTTATGAGTATTTCTTCTGTTTTTCAAAATACAGTTTTGAAAAGTTGTCAAGTTGAATTAAAATAACATTCATTGCGTTTCAAAATTTTCATTAGAATCTATATTTATTTTCTGACTCTTTTCAGCTTTTTACAAATTTGTTTTGAAAAAACATATGAAATTACAAATTTTTTAAAAATATATTAAAAAACATATGCTAGGTGAAGTGAAAAAATTTGGTTAAATGTTTCATTATATTCAAAAATTTACATGATGTTAATTTTTATTATTAGAGTTAAAATAAATATTTTAAAAAAATTTTGTAAAAAATTTTAATTGTCAATATTCCAATTTACACTATACAAAACATATGTTTAATAAATTTGATATATTATATATTCTCTTTAATAGTACAAAGTTATATTTGTAAAATACAAAAAATAAAAAATCGATCCCGGTGGGGATCAAACGCACGGCCTTTGGATTAGAAGTCCAACGCCCTATCCACTGCGCTACGGGACCTGTTTACAATCCGAACGTTATTTCTTATTAAATCAATAATACCATGATTTGGAAATTACTTATGAGTATTTCTTCTGTTTTTCAAAATACAGTTTTGAAAAGTTGTCAAGTTGAATTAAAATAACATTCCTTGCGTTTCAAAATTTTCATTAGAATCTATATATATTTTCTGAATCTTTTCAGCTTTTTACAAATTTTGTTTTGAAACAACATATGAAGTTACAAATTTTTTAAAAATATATTAAAAAGCATATGCTAGGTGAATTGAAAATATATTAAAAAGCATATGCTAGGTGAATTGAAAAAATATGGTTAAATTTTTCATTATATTCAAAAATTTACATGATGTTAATTTTTATTATTAGAGTTAAAATAAAGATTTTAAAAAATTTTCTAAGAAATTTCAATTGTCATTATTATTCCAATTTACACTATACAAAACATATGTTTAATAAATTTGATATTTTATATATTCTCTTAATTATTACAAACCTTTATTTTGAAAATAATCGAAATAAATAAACGATCCCGGGGGGATCAAACCCACGGCCTTTGGATTAGAAGTCCAANAAAAAAATTTTGTAAGCAATTTCAATTGTCAATATTATAATTTACACTATACAAAACATATGCTTAATAAATTTGATATATTATATATTCTCCTTAATAGTACAAAGTTATATTTGTAAAAATACAAGAAATAAAATATCGATCCCGGTGGGGATCGAACCCACGGCCTTTGGATTAGAAGTCCAACGCGTTATCCACTGCACTACGGGACCTGTTTACAATCCGAACGTTATTTCTTATTAAATCAATAACACCATGATTTGGAAATTACTTATGAGTATTTTTTTTGTTTTTCAAAATCAAGCTTTGAAAAGTTGTCAATTTATATTAAAATAACATACATTGGGTTTCGAAATTTTCATTAGAATCTATATTTATTTTCTGACTCTTTTCAGCTTTTTACAAATTTTCTTTTGAAAAAAAATATGAAATTACAAAATTTTTAAAAATATATTAAAAACATATGCTAGGTGAATTGAAAAATTTCGGTTAAATGTTTCATGATATTAAAAAATTTACATGAAGTTGATTTTTATTATTACAGTTAAATTAATATTTCAAAAAAAATTTTGTAAGCAATTTCAATTGTCAATATTATAATTTACACTATACAAAACATATGCTTAATAAATTTGATATATTATATATTCTCCTTAATAGTACAAAGTTATATTTGTAAAATACAAGAAATAAATAAACGATCCCGGTGGGGATCGAACCCACGGCCTTTGGATTAGAAGTCCAACACGCTATCCACTGCGCTACGGGACCTGTTTACAATCCGAACGTTATTTCTTGTTAAATCAATAACACCATGATTTGGAAATTACTTATGAGTATTTTTTTGTTTTTCAAAATCAAGTTTTGAAAAGTTGTCAATTTGAATTAAAATAACATACATTGGGTTTCCAAATTTTCATTAGAATCTATATTTATTTTCTGACTCTTTTCAGCTTCTTACAAGTTTCTTTTTAAAAAACATAAAAAATTACAAAATTTTTTAAAATATATTAAAAAACATATGCTAGGTGAATTGAAAAATTTCGGTTAAATGTTTCATTATATTCAAAAATTTACATGAAGTTGATTTTTATTATTACAGTTAAAATTAATATTTCAAAAAAATTTTGTAAGCAATTTCAATTGTCAATATTATAATTTACACTATACAAAACATATGCTTAATAACTTTGATATATTACATATTCTCCTTAATAGTACAAAGTTATATTTGTAAAATACTAGAAAAAAATAAACAATCACAGTGGGGATCAAATCCACGGCCTTTGTATTATAAGTCCAACGCCCTATCCTTGCGCTACAGTACCTGTTTACAATTCGAACGATATTTCTTGTTAAATCAATAACACCATGATTTGCAAAATACTTATGATTATTTTTTATGTTTTTCAAAATAA